>CAMZMU010000046.1:2674745-2879086 GCA_947311845.1 Poa pratensis | reverse complement strand
GGAAGACTTGGGAAGCAAGGCGAAGGCAGCGCGGGCGGAAGCACATCCCGTGGTGGTGTCAGCTCCTGTCCACCCCAAGGCGGACGCTCCCACCTAACCCAAAGGAGACGCTAGGCTGAGGAGAGGCCACGTCTCCTCCTAAACTAGATGAGGAGGGTCCTTCACCCCGAAGGTCCCTCATGCTCCTCGTGACCCTGTGGCAACCACTTAGCCTATAAAAGGAGGACCAAGGCACGGAGGAGGGGGAGGACGAAACACAAGGTCGAACCAAGGCACAAGTTCAACCAGAGCAAGACTAGACTAGGCTGCGAAGGTAGAGGGAAGGTGATCTCCTCCGGGTCAGGATCTGTCCTTCTTCTACCTCCAGCCAAAACCCTTCCGGGTACCCCATCCGGGAGGTTCCATTGTAAGCCACACTATGAAGAACTCAATCATCTAGACATGCAGGAGTAGGGCTTTTAGCCTCGGGCGGCCTGAACCTGGGTAGCTCCTTGTGTCCCTTTGGTTGCATGCTTTGATCGTGGAGAGGAGAGCTTGATCTAGACTCCGCCCAAGAAGACGATTCTCAGCCTCCTTCACGCCCCGTGCCGAACCAAAAGGGGGTATCCTATACTCCGGTGTCCGTGCATCGAACACGACACGTACCCCCCATTTCCCTTCGATTAAATAATATGTTGCATGTACCTAGTGCATCCAAGAACTTATTATACGAGTGTTTACCTTTATGGCTGCCAACTGTTCGTCTGGGAAACTGTCATTAACAGGGATAGGATCATAAAGCACATTTTCCATTCTAGACAAATTATCAGCGACAGGGTTATCAACACCCTTCCTATCGACAATATGAAAATCGAACTCTTGTAACAAGAGAACCCATCTAATAAGCCTAGGCTTAGCATCTTTCTTTTCCATAAGTATTTAATAGCAGCATGATCGGTGTGAATAGTTACTTTAGAATCACAATGTAAGGTCTAAACTTATCACAGGCAAACACAACCGCTAAAAATTCTTTTTCCGGTAGTAGCATAATTGTTTTGAGCACTATCAAGTGTTTTGCTAGAATAATGAATAACATTCAACTTTTTATCAATGCGTTGTCCAAGAACAGCACCTACGGCAAAATCACTAGCATCACCTTAATTTCCAAAGGCAAGTTCCAATCAGGAGGCTGGACGATAGGAGCAGTTGTTTAAAGCTTTCTTAAGAATTTCAAAGCTTCTTTACATCATCATAAAAAACAAAACACTAGTACAGAACGACACATCCGATACCCCTCTATGGCAATGGCAGGAGTTAGGCGACGGAGAATCGCGACATCCCCGCGTGCCCGCACTGGGCCGTTAAAGCAGGCCCACAACAAAGGCAACGGGTGAATAGTGGAATATATGTTGGCAACGGAGGTTAGTTTACCTCCGTTACCGATGTGTGCTCATCGCACACGGACAATTTCGTATAATCTCCGTTGCCATTAGAAGCAGCCCGACAGCCCGCGGCCTATAAGAACCTACTATGCCCTTCGCTCTCACTCTCACTATCTCACTTCCAACCCTAGCCGCCGCACAGTCTCCTCTCCTTTTCACTCTCTCGCATGGCTTCCACCGTCGGGCGCTGGTAGATCCGGCCATCGTGGCCGCGGCCGCCCCACCCTCCGGGCCTTCAGGCAGCAGCAGCGTCAGCTGGTGTTGCGGGACGAGCTTGCGGAACAGGCCGCCGCCGCTCCGGCCCCCGCGGGCCGGTCCCGCACCTTGGCGCTCGTCCGCAGGAAGAGCACGGCGAAGGCTCCGGCCGCACCCGCTCATTTGGTCGCCATTGCAGCTACCGCGAGATCCGCCAGGCGATGTACCCCGGCCGCCATCCTCGCTTTCTGAACCATCCGTCTTCCTCCTCCTCGTCCTCGTCATCCGACGACAAGGAAGAGGAAGAGGAAGAGGAGGAGGATCGTGATTGGAGATCGCTTGCCAACTCTCCCGCGCCGATTTCGAGCGCGATGACGCCAAGCGTCTCAGGGCGAGCCCGATCTGGAGGCGTCGGTCCTCCTCTCCGAGGCCTCGACCCAGGTCAACGCGCCGAGTAGGCGGTTCTACCAGTCTGACCTCTGGCCGTCATAGCCCTCTCTTTGGTCCACGGCGAGGGCAAGGCGCCGCCAGGGGAGGTCGGCGCTAGCTCCGTCGCCGGCGGCGACGCTAAGCGAGCCCGCCTCGCCTAATGTAAGACCCCAGTTCAGTAGGATAGTTTTTTTTTTGCACTTCTTTTTGCTCGTTTCAGATGATTAGCTCTGTTCTTATTAGGCATTGTGGTAAGTAGCTAATTGTTTAGCCTAGATTTGCTCTGTTTTTAGTGCATTGTTTACACATAGATTTTTAGCTGTTTCTAGTTGTAAGTAGCTATTTGTTTATCTATAGATTTGCTCTGTTTATAGTAGGCATTGTTACCCATAGATTTTAGCTGTTTTCTAGTTGTAAGTAGCTAATTGTTTATTCATATTTGCTCTGTTTATAGTAGGCATTGTTTTACACATAGATTTAGCTATTTTCTAGTTGTAAGTAGCTAATTGTTTATCCATAGATTTGCTCTGTTTATAGTAGGCATTGTTTACACATAGTTTTAGCTGTTTCTAGTTGTAAGTAGCTAATTGTTTACCATAGATTTGCTCTGTTTATAGTAGGCATTGTTTACACATAGATTTTAGCTGTTTTCTAGTTGTAAGTAGCTAATTGTTTATCCATAGATTTGATTTTTATTAGGCATTGTTTACACATAGATTTTAGATTTATTTCTGTTATGCGATGATTAAAATTAGGTGACACCGGTGTGATCCGGGGGTGGCGCTAGTGATCCTTGTGATATGCCCAAATACACATCGATCTTGTGCATCCTACTTGGCTCGCTTGCTCCATCCCTGAAATTTGTGTGTCCAATCTACCTATATGAGGCATTGTTTAGGCTATGTTCTAGTTGTATTAGTTCTATATTTTCTGTAATGCCGATGATTAAATAAGGTGACACGGTGTGATTCGAGGGTGGCGTGTGATCCTTTGTGGTATGCACAAATACCGATCTTGTGCATCCTACTTGGCTCACAAGCTCCATCCCTGGAATTTGTGTGTCCAATCTACCTATATATGAGGCATTGTTTAGGCTATGTTCTAGTTGTAATTAGTTCTATATTTTCTGTAATGCCGATGAAGAAGCATCTGTCTTGTGTATAGAGATGAAGGAGCTTACATTTTGATTTTTTTTCTCCTTTAGGGCGAGAGGAAACCTGGAGACTATGCGGCGGCCGTGAAGACGTAGGAGCGGGCTCCGTCCACATGGTCCACTGAAGCCGACGCCTCCAGGAGCAAGACTTTTGTGCAGTACTAAAATAGGTAGAAGAAGACCACGCAATGAAGCTGGGCGAAGAGGAAGGTGAAAGAAGAAACGGCGGCCGTCAAGCAGGAACCACAGGGCTCCGTCGACGTGCAGCAGGTGTCACCGCCTTTTTTTTTGTTTCCTTTAGCCCTCATTACAAACGGTAAAAATTAATCTCCGTATCTGATGTAAAGACTAAAGGCAAGTTTATATTATGCCCGTTGCTAAAACTTATTGCAAACGATCAAAATCTCCGTTGCCATTGTGAGGCTTCACATCAGTGACAGAGGCGGGGACACGGACCCTTTCTCCGTTGCCGATGGGCTTTTGGCCCGTTTCCGATGTGTCGTTCTGTACTAGTGAAAGGGTCATCTTTTTGTAAAAGATTAGTAAGAGGTTTCGAAGTTTTTAGAAAATCTTTTATAAACCTTCTATAAAAACTAGCATGACCAAGGAAACTGCGTATACCTTTAACATCTCTTGGGCAGGGCATCTTTTCAATAGCTTCAACCTTGGCTCTATCAACTTCAATAACCTCTTTCGGAAATTTTATGTCCAAGAACAATACCTTCATTGACCATGAAATGGCATTTTCCCAATTGAGTACAAGTTTGTCTCTTCACATCTCTGCAAAACTTTGTCAAGGTTGTGCAGGCAGTTTATCGAAAGAAGTTCCATAGACGGAAACATCGTCTATGAACACCTCCAAATTTCTCACAGAAACCATGAAACATACGTCTTTGGAAGTAGGCGGAGCATTACATAAACCGAAAGACATACGTCCATAAGCATAAGTTCCATACGGACAAGTAAAAGTAGTTTTCTCCTGATCTTGATGTCTAAACAGCAATTTGAGAAAAACCAGAATATCCATCAAGAAAACAAAAATGAGTGTTCTTAGATAACCTTTCTAACATTTGATCAATAAATGGCAAGGATAATGATCTTTTTTAGTAGCTTTGTTTAATTTTCGAAAATCGATGCACATTCTATAGACAACTACAGTTCTTTGTGGAATATGCATCATTATCGTTTGCAAACAAAAGTCATACCTCCCTTTTTAGGGACACAATGCACAGGACTAACCCACCTACTATTAGCAATAGGATAAATTATACCTGCTTCAAGGAGTTTTAATACCTCATTTCTTACCACTTCCTTCATTTTCGAATTAATCTCTTTGATGATCAACAACCGGCTTTGCATCAGGTTCAAGATTAATTATGTGTTGACAAACAGCTGGAGAAATTCCCTTAAGATCATCCAAGGTATAACCCATGGTGCCTCGATGTTTCCGAAGTACTTCCAATAATCTTTCTTCCTCCTGTCCTGAAAGCTTAGCACTAATAATAACAGGATATATTTTTCTTTTCATCTAAATACGCATACTTGAGAGTTCAGGAAGAGTTTTAAGTTCAAAAACAGGATCTCCTTTAGGAGGCGTAGGCATCCCTAAAGATTCAACATGTAAATTATGTTTAAAGAATTGCAGGCTGATGGAGAGAGATGTTGCAATTCATTTCTTTCCTGTATAAATACCTCACTCTCATGGTCTTCCATAAATTGCTGCAAAGGATCATTAGGAGTAACAGCAATAGCAGTAAGTTGTCATTTCATAATCTTAATTTGGTTAGCTCTTTTCATGGCGTTTGTTTAGTGAACTTGGAAAAATTAAATTCATAGCTTTCACCGCCAAATTTAGTATAAACTTTTCTTTCTGCAATCTATAACAGCACTACAAGTATTCAAGAAAGGTCTACCGAATATAATAGGACAAAATTTATCAGCAACTGAACCAAGTACAAGAAATCATCGGGTTATTTAACCAACCACTAAGACTTCCACATCCCTAACAATGCCAACAGGGAAATAGTATCTCTATTAGCCAGCTGAATAAGAACATCAATATCTTCAATTTCACAATTCCCAATCACGTGCATGATTTCTTGATAAAGGGAAAAAGGAATAGCACTCGGCTAGCATCAATATCACATAAACCATAATAGCAATGATCACCAATTTTCATGGAAATAACGGGAATACCAAACTTTTTAATCTTTCCCTCTAGTGGTCTAACAATATTATAAGCATCTTCACAAAAGATTATATGACCTCCTTCAACATTTTCTACCACCAAATCCTTAACTAAAGCTACTGAAGAGTTAACTTTTAATTGTTCATCAGGTTCTTAGGTCTTCTTTCACCTTTATTAGGACACTAGTTATAATGGAATGCTCTTTTACTCTAACAGGAAGTGGCAATTTTTCAACATAGGGAGCAGGTAAAATAGGATCAAAAGTATGCACTTGAATTGCATCATCAGGCATAGAGTGATTTCGATTTCTTTAAAAGGTTCATGATACTTTTTCAACTTTTGCTAAGGAATATTAATATAGGCAACAAAAGATTTAAAAAGATCAACAATAATTTGAGAATCAAGCCCATACTTAGCACTAAACTCATGAAAGTCAGGAGTTTCACCATAAGATTCAATGCATTCATAATCGTAAATTTATACTGATTCATTACCTTTATCCATTCCCCAATCTTCAATATTGCGTTTAATTCTCTCGAGAAGGTCCCATTTATCGTCTACCTTCTTGTTAGTGAATGATCCACCAGACGAAGCATCAAGTAAATCTTTATCCGAGAGAGTCTTGCATAAAAGTTGGTAATAATAATTTCTCTAGGAATATCATGAATAGGACATTTGAGCATCAAAGATTTCAATCTCCCCCAAGCTTGGGCAATACTTTCTCCATTGCGAGGCCAGAAGTTATAAATATAATTCCTATCTTGGTGTATTTCATGAAGAGGATAAAATTTAGAATAAAAGAGAGGCACAATTTTATCCCAATCCAAGAGATGAGAATTATCCAGTAGCCTGTACCACTCCAAAGCTTTGTCTTTCAAAGATAATGAAAACAATTTCCTCATGATAACCTCTATGGAAATCCCTGCAATCTTTAAAAAAAATTCTCTCATAAACAGTAAATGATAACCAGGATGAACGGCTCCATCTCCTGCATAACGGTTACTCATAATACGATAAAAAAATTCCCGTTTTAAATGGAATACTTTCAGTAGGTGGAGGACCCCGTGTCGCCACAAGTGTAGTGGCGAGGGTGTACCCCATTTCGCCACAAGTGCAATGGAATACTTTCAGTAGGTGGAGGACCCCGTGTCGCCACAAGTGCAGTGGCGAGGGTGTACCCAAACATCATTTCAAAAGCAGACAGCTCCATGATTGACGTGGGTGTACCCTTGGGTGCTCCACCATGAGGATACCTGGTGCACGTACAAGCTAAGACCCACGGATAGGCCCGCCAGGAGTCCACGATCAAGGCCCACGAAAGGGGCCCGAGAAGATGGCGTACGCCCCAAGATTAGTAAACCCTAAGTCGGTAGAAACCTACCTTACCTGTAAACCTAATCGGTTGCGAATCTCCGTGACCCAGCCTCCTATATAAAGGCTGGGAGGGCCGCCGATCTAGGTCACACAATCCTCATACCACCAAAACCCTAGCGAGATCGCATCTCGCCAGGACGCCATTGTAGCTCCTTTGTACACCTCATACATCAATAACCAGACAAGCAGGAAGTAGGGTGTTACCCTCCGGGGGCCTGAACCTGGGTAAACCTTGCTTGTCAGCTGACGATACTACCAACGCTACCACGTCTCTCCCCCTCAATGTCAACCCTAGGTACCGAACCATGGGATTTGATGTGTTAGACCACGTCAATTGGCGCCATCTGTGGGAAAGACTAGCGTTGGATCCGTGGTGTCGGCGGTTCCATCAGCATACGGCAACTCGCCGACTTCATCGACAAACAGCAAATCGCCGACCTCGTCAGCAAACAGCAACTCGCCGACTCCATCGATCATCGCGCCGATGTACTTCGGCTCCTTCGGATTCGACCCGCACCCGCCGGTCGCTCGCCCGGCGTTCGCGGACCTCCACTCAGGTGCAGATCTGACTTTTGGTAACTTCAATTTCCATGTTAGTCGTTGGGGAACACATAACTTGACAGACCCGTCAACTTACGGTGATCACACCCGCGTCTCCCTCGACCGCATCTGCACCGACCGTGGCCGCGTCGGCGACACCGTCATCGACTGCGGCTCCATCGATCGCGCCATCTTCGTCGGCGCCGCCATCGCCTGCATCTTCATCAACTGCAAAATTCATGCCTCTTTCGCTCGTGGGAGGCGCGTCTTCCTCGACTGCTTCACCAAATTCTGCATCGGCATCTTTCGACTCACCCGGTGAAGTCGAGGAGGAAGTTGAGTCCGCTTACTAGTACGGCAGCAACGAACCGCGAGTGCAGCTCGACCACTACATCGACTCCGACACCTCCACCGACAACGGCAGCGGTGGCAACCGAGTCAAAATCTCGCATAACATCCCCTTCCATGTTTGCATGGCTATTGGGAACAACGGGACAGAACCCGAAACATCCGGGGCTGCCGCTCGCTGTGAGGCACCAACATACCCCTGGACGGTAACCATGCCAAACGAAAGACAACACTTGTCATCATGGAGGACATGGCGGCCAAAGTAAACAAGGCCATCGAGGAGTGCCTCATAATGCCCGATGACTCGACCCGTGAGGAGCTCTCGACATACCAATACCTCATGTGGCAAGAAAACCTTCGGCTAAAGAACTACCGTGCAACACTCGACGAACGAAGGAGGCAGGCCAGCGCGCCGAGCGCCCAGCGAGCGAGACTGTCTATACACTCCACAGGACAGACAGACCCGAGGCGTCAGTCCAAGATATGACGCATCTGAGAAAGAGACAGGGCGGAGCTCACCCGCAACTTGGACATCTCGTTCATGATGCACGACGAGGAGGGGATCCCTATCCCCAAGACAGATGCGGGAGCCCTGATGTCGGTAGCACTTACCTCAGAACAACACAACCACCGGCGGATGGTCCAAACGTGGCCCTGCATCGGCAGCAAATCAAATCTCTCAATCTGGCTGCAACAGCCATAACACCAGGAGCTGAGACTGCTGGAGGGAATACGCCACATGGAGGAAGCAGAACCCCCCGCGCGGGAAGTCCACGACGAGAATTGCGGACTCGCGACGATCGCGACTGAGCCGTAACCATCCATGAAGATAGAGACCGCAGACATCGCGACGATGACAGGTGGAGCCGAGGACAGCTCGCCACCGCCAGGAGGGCGATGATTTGCGCGATGTCATAACTCAATGCCAAGTCGACAAAAGTCGATCCAGAACATCCTCTCACTCTTCCAGCAGCGAATCATACTCTGATGATGAGTTTGAGCCCTGTGGATCTTTGTGCTTCAGTCGACGCATCTGCGAGTCTAGGATGCCCAAAGGATTCAGGCTAACATCTGAAACACCCAAGTTTGACGGCCACCAAGAACCATCGTCTTGGCTGGAGGACTACAAGATCGCAGTCTCCTGTCAACGAGGCACAACAACAACAATGCAATACATCCAGTTGATGCTTGTGGGTTCAGCCCGCGACTGGCTCAAAAGCTTACCCCGTAGTAAATACGACTCATGGGATAGCTTCAAGGAGGACTTCGTCAAAAACTTCGCCGCAACATGCGACCGTCCTGCGACATTCGAAGAACTGCGAGCATGCAAACAGCGATCGGACGAGTCGCTACGATCATACATCCGGCGTTGGACCACCATACGCAACTCCGTGGGCACGGTGTCGGAGGACAGAGTGATAGACGCTTTTACACAAAGCCTCGCCAGACGAGACTTCCGCGAGGCAATCAGAAGGGAGAAGCCGAGCTCCATTGCCCAGCTCATGAAGGTCGCCAACGAATGGGCGGATGGAGAAGATTCGGTGCGAGACAAGGACCACGAGTGACCACACCGTGACAACAACAGCTGGAGTCGCAAAGATAGCCGCGGCAACGATCGGAGGCGAAAACGCAAATCTCCCACTACGACGATGCGGATGGCGCCGAACTGGTGGCGGCTGGATACATCGACACTCGCGACGAGCGCGACCGCAACGGAGGTCGAAAAGACGACTTTAGCGGGAGTCGACAGGACGATCGCAGAGATAGCCACGACTATGGTCAGCGCACGATGGGTACCACAAGCGGGAGTGGCGGAAAACACGCGATGAATCGCAAGACCAGCGCACACCTACAGAGGAAATAGAGGAAGAGTGCAGATTCCACATGTTCGAAGGTGAAGACGGAAAGCTTCACTCAAGACACATGTTGAAGGACTGCAGGAAATTCACACGGTTGGTGAGTGAGTACGTCCGCCGCTATCACCCGGCTCCCGTTGCAGCCGCAAGCGGAGCCCCTCCAGCACTTCCAGCACCTCCAACAGTCGGGCACATGGCGGGTGCAGTACATCACCAGTCGCGCATAGAAGCCCCTGGAGCGGCGGGAGATCAATATCCCGAGCCTCGCGGCCAGATGAACATGATACAGAAGGGACGCCCCTCTAACAGGGAACAAAAACTCATAACTCGCCAAGTCAATTTGGTCACCATGGCTCCTCCAGCTATGCCCGAGTACTAAAGGGGTCAGAAACCAGCATCACATTCTCCCGCGATGATCACCCGCCGGCCGTAGTTCGTCCAGGGCACGCCGCTTTGGTACTCGACGCTCAAATTGCAGCTTCGCCATGTCCAAGGTCTTCATGGACGAAGGGAGTGGAATCAACATCTTGTTTGCCGACACTCTTCCCAAAATGAACCACTCAACCGAAAATCTGGCAAAATCAGATAACACCTTCCATGGCATCGTCCCGGGCAAAGCGGTCTACCCGCTCGGCACAGTACAATTCCCAGTTGTCTTCGGCGAGCCAGGAAACTTCAGGACAGAGAAGATCGACTGGAAGTCACAATATCACGCAATCCTTGGGCGCCCAACGTTCGCTCGGTTCATGGCGGTCCCGCACTACGCTTACCTTAAGCTGAAGATGCCGGGACTCAATGGTGTCATCACGGTGAGCGGAAACTTCCAGCGCTCGGATAGCTGCGACTGGGAGTTCAGCAAAATATCCGAGATGTTCGGCATGCAGGAGCAACTCGCAGATCTCTCCCTCACCAATGACCGCACACTCTTTCCCGAAGCCAAAAAATCAGCACCCGACAGTTCCTTCAACGCTACAAATGATACAAGGTCGCATCAGGTGCACCCGACGGATTCGTCGAAGACGGTCAACATGTCATCAAGTTTAACTCCCGCATAGGAAGTCGAGCTCGTCAACTCCTCCGTGACAACTGGGAAATCTTTGCATGGTGTCCAGCCGACATGCCAGACATTCCCAGAGAATTTGTGAGCACTCCCTTCAACTATTTCCAGACACTCAACCTGTGAAGCAGACGATGCGTCGATTCTCCGAAACAAAGCGTGAAGCCATCGGTCAGGAAGTCGACAGGTTACTCGCAGCCAAGTTTATTCGCGAGATCAAAAAATCAGACTGGGTGGCAAATCCCGTCCTTGTACCAAAAAAGAACTCAGACATACTTCGTATGTGTGTCGACTTCACATCCCTGAACAAGTATCGCCATACCACCAAAGCCCTAGCGAGATCGTCATCTTGTTTGCTGACACTCTTCGCAAAATGAATCACTCAACCAAAAATCTGGCAAAATCAGATAACACCTTCCATGGCATCGTCCCGGGCAAAGCGGTCTACCCGCTCGGCACAGTACAATTCCCAGTTGTCTTCGGCGAGCCAGGAAACTTAGGACAGAGAAGATCGACTTCGAAGTCGTCGACTGGAAGTCACAATATCACGCCATCCTTGGGCGCCCGACGTTCGCTTGGTTCATGGCGGTCCCGCACTACGCTTACCTTAAGCTGAAGATGCCGGGACCCAATGGTTTCATCATGGTGAGCGGAAACTTCCAGCGCTCGGATAGCTGCGACAGGGAGTTCGGCAAAATATCCGAGATGTTCGGCATGCAGGAGCAACTCGCAGATCTCTCCCTCACAAACGACCGCACACTCTTTCTCGAAGCCAAAAAATCACACCCGACAGTGCCTTCAACGCCACAACTGATACAAGGTCGCATCAAGTGCACCCGATGGATCCGTCGAAGACGGTCAACGTGTTATCAAGCTTAACTTCCACATAGGAAGGCGCGCTCGTCAACTTCCTCCGTGAGAACTGGGAAATCTTTGCCTGGTGTCCAGCTGACATGCCAGGTATTCACAGGGAATTTGCCGAGCACTCCCTTCAACTATTTCCAGACACTCGACCTGTGAAGCAGATGATGCGTCGATTCTCCGAACCTAAGAGAGAACCATCGGTCAGGAAGTCGACAGGTTACTCGTAGCCAAGTTTATTCGCGAGATCAAAAAATCAGACTGGGTGGCAAATCCCATCCTTGTACTAAAAAAGAACTCAGACATACTTCGTATGTGTGTCGACTTCACATCCCTGAACAAGTGTTGTCCCAAAGACCACTTCTCGCTACCACACATCGACCAGATAGTCGATTCGACTGCGGGCTGCGCGCGTCTAACCTTCCTGGATGCCTACTCGAGCTACAACCAGATAAGGATGAAGGTCGAAGATGAGGACATAACAGCCTTCATAACGCCATACGGCGTCTACTGCTACACCACAATGCCCTTCGGGCTCAAGAACGCGGGTGCCACGTACCAGCGCATGATGCAAAACTGCCTCAGGGAGCAGATCGGACGCAACGTCCAAGTCTATGTTGACGATATCATCATCAAAACAAAGGAGGAGGACACACTCCTCGATGATCTACGTGAAACATTCGCCAACCTCAAACGATACTATATCAAGCTAAACCCCAAAAGTGTGTCTTTGGTGTGCCAGCCGGACAGCTTCTAGGGTACCTTGTTTCGGCTCGAGGCATTGAGGCGGACCCAGAGAAGATACAAGCCATCCTGACCATGCCACAGCCGACCAAACTTCGAGAAGTGCAGAAGCTAGCAGGTCGGGTGGCTGCACTCAGTCGATTTATCAGCAAGCTCGGCGAAAAAACACTCCCATTCTATCAGCTGATGAAGAAATCAGACAAATTCGAGTGGACGCCAGAAGCTCAAGCAGCCTTCGTCGACCTCAAGCGCGTGCTCACATCCCCTCCAATCTTGGTCGCGCCTCGGGAGCAGGAGCCGCTATATCTATATGTCTTCGCCACCAACAGGGTGGTCAGCACCGTGCTTGTTGTCGAGCGCATGGAGGACGGACACGCCCATGGCATGCAGAGACCAGTATACTACCTCAGCGAGGTCCTCTCCATATCAAAACAGCGGTACCCGCACTATCAAAAGCTGGCTTACACCGTATTCATGTCATCGCGCAAGGTCGCGCACTACTTCGCCGAGCACCCGATAACTGTTGTTAGCTCGGCAGCACTCGGTGACATTCTTACCAACCCGGACGCAACCAGACGAGTCGCCAAGTGGGTCATCGAGCTAGGACCTCGTGACATCAAGTATGAGCACCCGAAAGCAATCAAGGCGCAAGTCCTTCCTGACTTCACCACCGAGTGGATTGAGGCCCAGCTGCAGGAGTCCCAGACGTGTCCAACTCCTGGACCATGTATTTTGATGGGTCGAAGAAGCATGAAGGTGCAGGCGCAGGCGTCCTAGTCATATCGCCAAAAGGGGACAAGCTCCGCTACGTCCTGCAGATGGACTTTTCAAAACCCTCCAACAACGAGGCAGAGTACGAGGCCTTACTACACGGCATGAAGATGGCAAAAGCTTGCGGGTGCACTCGACTCATGATATATGGCGACTCAAACCTCGTTGTACAGTAAACAATGAAGGCCTGCGATGCTACCGCAGACAATATGATCGCGTATCGCGAGCTGTACAATAACATGGAGGGCAACTTCGACGGTTGCGAGCTGCGTCACATCGAACAAGAAAGCAACGAGGAGGCAGACATGTTAGCCAACCTTGGTTCCACCAAGGCACCAGTACCACCTGGCGTATTCCTCGAGTGCATCGAGCACAGATCTATCAAGGTTAAGCAAACTACAGCACCTTCAGCTCACGTCGCCGCAGACAAGGACACTCCTCTACCTGGCACGGAGGACCCGCCAGTCGAAGTTCTCCTGATCAAACCGACTTGAACGTACCCTTTCCTCGCATACATGCTGCGCGATGAGCTGCCAGAAGACGTAGCAGAAGCACGGCGCATCACTCGACGTGCCAAGGAATACACAATCATCAAAGGCGAGCTGTACAAATGCAGCATTTCAGGGATACTTCAGAGGTGCATCGCATTCGAGGATGGCAAGGCCATCCTCCGAGACATCCACACAGGAACCTGTGGACACCATGCGAGCAGTCGAGCACTCGTCGCCAAGGCCTTCCGAGCAGGGTTCTACTGGCCAACAGCACTCAGGGACGTAAAGGACATAGTAAAGAGGTGCATCGGCTGCCGGAAGTTCGCCACCAAGCCGCACGCACCTGCATCAGAGCTAAAAACCATACCTCTCGCCTGGCCCTTCGCCCAGTGGGGGCTCGACATGGTGGGACCACTCAAGAAATCCTCGCGTGGAGGACATACCCACCTCCTGGTGGCAGTCGACAAATTCACCAAATGGATCGAAGCGGTCCCTATCACAAATTGGACTGCCACAACAGCGGTGAACTTCATCAGGTCAATCATATACCGCTTCGGACTCCCTCATAGCATCATAACCGATAATGGTACAAACTTCACGGCTGAGGAATTCCGTGACTTCTGCAAGGACCAAGGCGTGAAGCTCAACTACGCATCAGTAGCGCACCCGCAGTCGAACGGCGGGTGGAAAAGGCCAATGGACTTGTGTGCAGCGGAATCAAGAAGCGGCTGTTAGTGCCACTCAAACGAGCTGCGGGTGCCTGGGTGGAAGAGCTACTGGCCGTACTTTGGAGCCTGCGAACTACTCCAAACAGGTCGACACAATACACACCGTTCTTCATGGTGTACAACGCAGAAGCAGTCCTACCCTTTGACGTATAGTTCGACGCGCCTAGAGTTGTTGCATACGACGAAGGAGAAGTGAAGGAAGCACTCGAAGATAGCGTCGACATGCTGGACGAAGCACGTGACATCGCGCTTGCTCACATAGCTGTCTACCAACAAAACCTCCGCAATTATCATGACCGTCGACTGCGTACCAGGTCCTTCATGGTTGGCGACCTGGTGCTTCGCCTGAAGCAGAAGAAGGTGCACAAGCTCGCTTCCCCATGGGAGGGACATTTCATCGTCACAGAAGTCATCGACAGCGGCGCATATCGACTGAAGCATGCAAAGACAGGAGAGCCTTCGCACAACCCTTGGAACGTTGCGCACATATGCCGTTTCTATGCTTAGACTGCTCAGTCATCAAATGTAATAGGCAACATGTCAGATAGCTGCAGGTTTCAGACGCGCTCTTTTACTTACCAGGGTACCTAGCTAAGGGGACTGGAAGGTTTTTAATGAGGCGGCCTGCAGCTTAACTTACAAAAAGTGGAACAATCAATGTTCCTCTTATGTCTTTCTTTATTCTTTGCATAACACCAAAACAAAAACCTCGGCTGCACCCGAACACTCGGGGGCTGCGCAAAACAGGTTAAACATAAACAAAAAACCTCGGCCACACCCGAACACCCGGGGGCTGCGCCAAACAGGTCAAGCAAAAACAAAAACCTCGGCCGCACCCGAACATTCGGAGGCTGCGCCAAAACAGGTCAAAAATAAACAAACACCCTAGCCGCACCTGAACACTCGGGGGCTACGCCGTAAACGCCAAACATAAACAAGCATTTTGGCCTCACCCGAACACTTGGGGGATGCGCCGTAAAGGCCAAACGTAAACAAGCATTTTGGCCTCACCCGAACACTCGGGGCTGCATCGCACAACTCCAAGCAAAATTCACAAGTACTCCAGCCACACCCGAATGCTCGGGGGCTGCGTCATGCACAGTCAAAAACTTTACAACGTCGCTTGATGCCCCGCACACTCGGGAGCTGTGTCTGACAGCATACAAAACCACATCTCGCAAAAGCAAAAAGTTACATCTCCACACTTGGGGGCTAAACCCCGCATATACATTGCAACTATTCATGATCAGTTTTCATAGACATACAGACTGCAGAAGGTAATTTTACATACAAACTTATACAAAATAGTATCTAATCTACTCTACAGATTCCTTCTACGGCTCCGCCCATTTCTCTTCCTCTTTCAATACCTGGTGAATAAGGACCAGCGCATCAACTCGAGTCGCTTCGTAGTGCTCCTACATGGGCATAGGACCGCCACCAGGCACTGGTGGTGGACCCAGCGCGATTTTCTTCAAGTCAAGGTTGGGCAGATGAGCCCGAACGAAGCCGAGCGCAACGTTAGCCCCGCTAATGAGTTGCTCTCGAACGAACTTCTTTATGGCTTTGCCTTCACGAAATTTGTTCAGCAGCGCCGCTAGACCTTGTGGTTGATCATTCAACGGAAACAAGGACCGGTGCACTCGAGCTAAAGCCGACCTGCAGAGTTCAAGAAGAACAGCCGCACGCCAGGCACGGTCGTGAATCTTAGCCAGCACAAGACCCCTCGCCCTATCACACCAATAGGGGTGAGTGGAAAACTGTGGGCTGCTGGCATAGCCATTCAGACGATCGTCCAAGCGCGCCGCCTCGGCTTGACTATCTGTGCAAGCACCTGCAAAAATCGCGCTACATCACAAACAACACGTTCGCAAAAAACTCGACACTCGTTTGGGTGCACTTACATTCCAGATGTCCCGTGACTATCTGTGCAAGCACCTGCAAAAATCGCGCTACATCACAAACAACACATCACAAACAACACGTTCGCAAAAAACTTGACAGCTCCTCAAGCAAATAAATCTCCCGTGCCGTCGCCGGTGAAGGCCTCGACTGCAATTCAGCCAGCGCACTCTTCGTTTCCTTTGGCTCCTGCTCTGTACTCGAGAGTTTCTGCTGCAGGAAATCGGTGATCCTCTGGTCATTCTTGCTCCGAGTGTTTGTCTTGGGAGCGGCACTTCCGGAAGTAGGGCCTGTCGACGCACCGGGTGCTCCAGGCTACACAAGAACAATTCAAGGCATAAGAACAATGCGTGCATAACGCACACACCCAATCCACAAGGCTCGGGGACCGTTCATCCCATAAGTGCAATCACGACACAAGAAAGAAAGGTAACAAAAGCATAGCTCATAATCGTCAAAGCCTCATACGGCATCAGTTTTCATTACAAAAGAGACAAAGGGAAATAGTCATGTCATCTATGACATAGACTCAGACCTAGACCTAGCGGTGCGGGCAGCACGCTCAGAAAGGATGGCAGCACATTTTTCCATCATAGCCACCATCTTCCCCGACAGCGTCCCTGCTTGCTCCTTCATCGCACCTGTCACGGCAGTTTTCCCGCCAGGTTTCTTCGGGAAGCCAGCTACGGCTTTCTCGAAGTCGCCTGCAATACCATGGCCAAGTAGAAGAAGGAAGGTGGTCTCGGAGCCACCTACCATTTGGGCGCGGGCATAGTTGGTCAAAGTGGACGTCCCAAGCCCGAACACATCGGCCAGACCCTCTACGGTCGCGGGTGGCATGCCTTTCGGAAAGACAAGCTGGTGAACAGCTGTCATGGCACCTGATACGTCTCAAACGTATCTATAATTTCAGATGTTCCATGTTGATTTTATACCAATATTTACATGTTTTATATACACTTCATAGCATTTTTATGCATTTTCTGGGACTAACCTATTAACAAGATGCCACAGTGCCAGTTCCTGTTTTCGGCTGTTTTTGTATTTCAGAAAAGCTAGTCTAGAAATATTCTCGGAATTGGACGAAACTTGGACAGAACCTCCTATTTTTCCAACACGAACACGGAGTCCAGAGGAGAGACGGAGGAGGGCCATGTGGCACCCACACCATGGGGCCGCGCGGTCCCCCCTGCCGCGCCGTGGGATGGAGTGGGGCCCTTGTGGCTCCGCAGCCGCCGCCCTTTCGCCTATTTATTCTTCCCGACGCGAAAACCCTAAATACCCGAGCCATTATCCACGAAAAGTTCCAGAGACGCCGCCGCCGTCAACCCTAGCTCGGGAGGGTTCAGAAGCTCTTCCCGGCACCCTGCCGGAGAGGGGAATCATCACCGGACGGCTCTACATCACCATGCCTGCCTCCGGAGTGATGCGTGAGTAGTTCATCCTTAGACTGCGGGTCCATGGCAGTAGCTAGATGGTTGTCTCTCCACTTTATGCTATCATGTTTAGATCTTGTAAGCTGCCTATCATGATCAAGATCATCTTATTGTAATGCTACATGTTGTGTTTGCTGGGATCCGATGAATATTGAATACTATGTCAAGTTGATTATCAATCTATCTTACTAGTAGATGCTTTGGCCAAGTAGATGCTTGTAACTCCAAGAGTGAGTATTTATGCTAGATAGTGGGTTCATGCCTCCGGTAATCTGAGAGAGTGACAATAACTTCTAAGATTGTGGATGTGCTGTTGCCACTAGGGATAAAATAACCGATGCTTAGCTTAAGGGTGCGCCGTTAGGTCTAATGCATTTGTTTACATTACGCACATTACTTAATGCAATTATCCGTTGCTTGCAACTTAATACCAACGGGGAACTCGGATGACAACCTGGCGGTGGATTATTAGTCATAGACGCTGTTGGATAACGGTCTATGTATTTTGTCGTAATGCCCACATGAATATCATAGTAATCATCATGTCATATATATGCATTGTCATGCGCTCAATATTTTGTCAATTGCCCAGCTGTAATTTGTTCACCCAACATGTTAGTTATCTTTTATGGAGAGACACCACTAGTGAACTGTGGACCCCGGTCCATTCTTTTACACTGATAATACAACCAACTGCAAACATTGTTCCTTTTCATTCTCTGCAATTTACTACTGTTTTCCACACCATATGGTTAATCCTTTGTTTTCAGCAAGCCGGTGAGATTGACAACCTCACTGTTTCGTTGGGGCAAAGCAGTTTGATTGTGTTGTGTGCAGATTCCACGTCGGCGCCGGATTCCCTGGTGTTGCGCCGTGCCATATTCCGCCACCAACAACCTTCAGAAGTGATTTCTTGCTCCTACTGGTTTGATTAAACCTTGGTTTCATACTGAGGGAAAACTGCTGCTACACTGCATCATACCTTCCTCTTGGGGTCTCCCAACGAACGTGTGATCCATGCAATCAAGCATATTTTCTGGCGCCGTTGCCGGGGAGCAAGAGGATTTCTGCAAGGGGAGTTTCACGCTTCCAATCTCTTTACTTTGTTATTGTCTTGCTTAGTTTATTTTTATTTTGTCTTGTTTGCTTTATTTATCAAAAACACAAAAAAATTAGTTACTTTTATTTTCAAGTTGTTATCTTTCTGTTTTGTTTTAATTTTGCTAAAATGAGTACCCCTGAGAACACTAAGTTGTGTGATTTCACTAGCACGAACAACAATGATTTCATTAGTACACCTATTGCTCCACCTGCTTCTAACGCAGAATTCTATGAAATTAAACCTGCACTCTTAAATCTTGTTATGAAAGAGCAATTCTCTGGTGTTAGTACTGATGATGCTGCTGCTCACCTTAATAATTTTGTTGAACTTTGTGAGATGCAAAAGTATAAGGATGTAGATGGAGATATTATTAAACTGAAACTTTTTCCTTTCTCTTTGAGAGGACGTGCTAAAGAATGGTTGCTATCTTTGACTAGAAATAGTATTGATTCATGGACTAAATGCAAAAATGCTTTCATAGGAAAATATTATCCTCCTGCTAAGATTATATCTTTGAGAAGTAGCATTATGAATTTCAAACAATTTGATAATGAGCATGTTGCTCAAGCTTGGGAGAGAATGAAATCATTGGTAAAGAATTGTCCCACCCATGGACTGACTGCTTGGATGATCATCCAAACCTTTTATGCAGGACTAAATTTTTCTTCAAGAAACCTATTGGATTCGGCCTCTGGAGGTACCTTTATGTCCATCACTTTGGGTGCTGCAACAAAGCTTCTTGATGATATGATGATAAATTATTCTGAATGGCACACCGAAAGAGCTCCACAAGGTAAGAAGGTAAATTCTGTTGAAGAAACCTCTTCCTTGAGTGATAAGATTGATACTATTATGTCTATGCTTACAAATGGAAAAATGCATGCTGATCCAAATAATGTTTCTTTTGCATCTTTGGTTGCTCAAGAAGAGCATGTTGATGTGAACTTCATTAAAAATAATAACTTCAACAACAATGCTTATAGGAATAATTGTGGTAATAACAATTATAAGCCCTATCCTTTTAATAGTGGCAATGGTTATGTTAATTCTTATGGTAATTCCTACAACAATAATAAGAGTGTACCCTCTGATCTTGAAGTCATGCTTAAGGATTTTATTAGTACACAAACTGCTTTCAATAAATCTGTTGAGGAAAAGTTTGGGAAAATTGATGTTCTTGCCTCTAAAGTTGATAGTCTTGCTCTTGATGTTGATTTGTTAAAAATTAAAACTATGCCTTATGATGTTAAAGAGAGCAAAACTCTCAATGCTATACAAGTTAAAGTTGATAATAATGTGAGGATGTTAGCTGATTTACATGCTAGGTGGGCAAGAGATTATGAAATTGCTAAAAAGAATAGTATTGCTAGAGTTTATACTATTACTACTACTGAAAATGCTATAAACTCACGTGTTAACAAACCTCCTACTATCAATGGTAAAGTAATTGGTGTTGGCAATGTCTCTACTTCTGTTGCAAAATGTTTAAAATTACCTGAAAACATTGAAACTGTTCCTGATAAAAGTGCTGAATTTTTTCGAGATATGGGAGACAATGGTCCCATTACTTTTGATAATAATGACTTTGATTTTGATGGTTGCAATATTTCTGAAGTAATTAAGTTCTTGCAAAAGCTAGCTAGAAGTCCTAATGCTAGTGCTATAAACATAGCTTTTACTAAACATATTACTAATGCTCTCATGCAAGTTAGGGAAGAGAAATTAAAACATGAAGCTTCTATCCCTAGGAAGTTAGAAGATGGTTGGGAGGCCATCATTAAAATGAAGGTGAATGATTTTGATTGCAATGCTTTATGTGATCTTGGTGCTAGTATTTCTGTTATGCCTAAGAAACTCTATGATATGCTTGATTTAGCACCTATGGAACACTTCCCTAGAAAGAAGATGAAGTTACCTTTTGATTCTATTGTTAGAGCAAATTATACTGTTGATGCTTCATCACTTGGAAACACTTGATTCTTACTTTCTGCGCCTAGCTGAAAGGCGTCAAAGAAAAGCGCTTATGGGAGACAACCCATTATTTTATTTCTGCAATTTTTCTTTTCTTTTTGAGTCAAGGAGTTGTTTATTTCTGTAACAATTCCTTTGTATCTTTATTTTATCGCATTGTTGTGCCAAGTATTGCCTCTAATAGGAAGATGATGCTAGATTTGGATTTCTGCGCATGAACAGATTTCTGTTGTTCACCGTTTTAATTCTGTAAAATCACAGGAAAATTATTTAAATCTGCAAATTTTTGTGCGTGATCCTCAGATATGGACGCATCTTTCGTTAGTTTAAAGTTTTTGATCTGAGCAACGTAAGTGCCTCGAAAAAATTCATCTTTGCGGACTGTTATGTTTAAACAGATTCTGTCTTTTATTTTTCGCATTCTCTCTTTTACTAGTGTTGAGTGGAATTCTTTTTTAGGGTGAAGAGCTTCACATAACATCAGTGGCAGTAGCTAATGTTAAAAGTAACGGTCATGTTTGTGTCCTTATAAAACATGTGAGTTTTTTTATTGTGCACTAACCCTCTAATGAGAATTACTTTGAGTTTGGTGTGGCGGAAGTTTTCAAGAGTCAAGAGAGAAGGATGATATAATGTGATCAAGAAGAGTGAAGAGCTTAAGCTTGGGGATGCTCCATGGATCACCCAGCATATTTCAAGAAGACTCAAGTGTCTAACCTTGGGGATGCCCAAGGCATCCCCTTCTTCATCAGCAACTTATCAGGTCATCTCTAGTGAAACTATATTTTAATTCTTTCACATCATACGTTCTTTACTTGGAGCGTCTGTGTGCTTTTATATCAGTATTTTATTTTTCTTAAGGTCAACTTGATTGGACCCCAGCATTCTTGATTGGGAGAGAGACACGCTCCGCTTTTTCATATGAATACTCCTATTCTTCACTTATACTTGTTGAGTATACTTATCTAGTTATTGCTATGCTTTTAGCTCCTATTTTGCATGCATCTCTTATTCAGAGCTGTTAGTTTTAAAGAAAGTACTCTCTTGCTTCACTTATAATTGTTTGGAGAGTTTATGCTGAAATAAATTGATTGGTGTTTGGTTGGAACAGAAAATGTTGCATGTGGTAGATGGTATAATGGAAAAAGCTTACATATTCTTGTAGATCACTTTATTAGATAATTTGATACTTGTCAATTGTTTTGAGTTATCAAGTAGTTCATGTTTAAGCTTTTGTATCATGTAACTAAAACCTATTAATGAAGAACTACCGTAAAGCTCGCTGAAATTTGGTTTGCATGATTGATATCTCTAAGGTCTAGATATTTTCTAATAAAAGTGTTTGGTTAACAAGGAAGACAGTGTAGAGTCTTATAATGCTTGCAATATGTTTTCATATAAGTCTTGCTGTGTCGGTTGATATCCTGTGTTTGCTTCAAATAACCTTGCTAGCCTAAACTTTGTACTGAGAGGGAATGCTTCTCGTGCATCCAAAACCTTGAGCCAAAATCCATGCCATCTGTGTCCACCATAACTACCTATCTGTGGTATTTCCTTGCCATTCCAAGTAAATTTTTCATGTGCTACCTTTAAACTATTCAAACTTTATTACTCCTATTTTGTGTTAATGTTTACCAAGCTCATGAGGACGGGTGGATGTCTTTATGTCAACTGTCAAATAGACTTTACCACCGGACTAGCGGCATATACATCCGCTTATCCATTAATTTTGCAAAAAGAGCTGGTAAATGGGGTGCCCAGTCCCAATTAATTACAACTTTAACCACTTAATTCTCTTCACATTTTTGCCCTGATTTATCGGTCAAGCAATGTGACGAGGGGTACACTCATCAAATCCCATGGTTAAGGACCTAGGGTTGAGATTATGGGGAGAGAACGTGGTAGTACTGGTAGTTTCGTCGGCTAACAAGCAGAGGCAAAGATTTACCCAGGTTCAGGCCCCTCGGGTGGAGGTAAAGACCCTACTTCCTGCTTGTCTGGTATTGATCGTGTGAGATTATGCGGTTACAAGGTGGCTCCGGCGAGATGTCGATCTCGCTAGAGCTTTGGTGGTTTGAGTACGGTTTTGCCCTAGATCGGCACCCCTCCCAGTCCTTAAATAAGCTGGGTCTTGGGAGTACGTAACCGACCTAATTTACACATAAGGAAAGTCCTAACCGACTATGCCTATGACTAATCTTGGAGGGTATTCCATCTTCTTGGGCCTCTGGTCTTGGGCTTCGAATAGGCTCTTCGCTATTGGGACTTAGTCGTCACGTGCACCAGATACCCTCATGGTAGGGTACCCGAGATGTATACCCATGTCAGTAGCCCCCGAGTACTTGTCTGACTCGAAGAATCAGGCATGGACTCTTTCGTAAGTGCACGTCATACGCTTTGTATTATAATTGGAATTCCTGTATGAATAGCACATGTTGGCTATGTCAAGTATCTCGTCGACTGTGGTTTTTGCTTATGATGATCAAGGGATAATAGCTTAGCAGACCCAGTACACTCGACGGATCGGGACTGGTTAACTACTCATTCGGGTAAAACCTTACTAGCTTTCAATCAAACTCGAGTCCCTGGACTCGAATCTGGAACAAACTGGTCAGATTCGACTAAGCCGCGGAGGTCTTACTGAGTCGATCTGCAGTATAGATTTGAATTTTACCCAACGCGTCCGTCAGGATTTTTCATCATGTCTGCTGACACGGAAAGTATAAGGATTTACGTTGCTGGAACGGTCCTTAGCCCAGCTCGAAAGTTCGGCAGGTCTTACCTTTGCACTATGCATGCAGCATCCGAGGCATTTGCGGCGGACGCAACTCGGGATGTTTCGAGTATGATTTTGTATATGAACTGAGTCGAAATATTTGTCGACTGACACTTTGTTGTTACTCTATCTGGTGCGCGACTGCGCTCCCGATGGGAGTAGCCCCCGAGATTGTGCTTTATTGCTCGCAATGGAGGATAATCTCAGATCCTCTCACCTTGCATATGTTAATCGAAGAATTTTTTTGCCGTAATTCTATCGGGTGCACGACAGTGCTCCCGATGGGAGTAGCCCCCGAGATTATGCTGTATTGCTTGTAATAGAGGACAATCTCAAAATCATTTTATCTTGAGCATCTCCAGTCGAAGAATTTTTGAATATGTTCCCGATGGGAGTAATATGACTCAGTCGAAGGAACGGTCGAGTGACCAATTTTGTTTAACATTGATTTTTCACATCCGAACCAAACAAAGCAGTCGAATGACCAATATGTGTTGGGCAGATTCGATTGTATTTCTGAACAGATCCTTGTAATGACGTCAGGGATGACGTTTATGGCGACTGCGCTTCCTGACACGCGGTGGCGTGCGTTATGCTGTGATGGATGGGACGTGGCACATAGGTGGGCCCATTTGTGCAGCGCTGACCGAACGATGGTGCCGTTTGGACTTTGATTTGACCACTCTGGCCCACTTTTTATGGAGGCGTGATGATGGCTCCTATTTTTGCATGCGTAGTGGGCGGAGTGGCCTGCGACGGTTGCCCTCTGCGCCTGCCACGTGTACGGTGGGATTGCGTGCGGAGCGCACGATTGCGATTTTAACGGCTGTGATCGATTTTGATCTGTGGTAAATAGGAGGGACGACGCTGGAATTATTTTTACTTGCCATTTGCTCTGCGCGCCGCCCCTGTTCCATCATCTTCCTCTTGCTCCACCTCCATTGTTATTGCGTCCGAGCTCCGTATTCACTCCCTAGCCACCACAACCATGGCGCCCAAGAGGAAAGCTGCCGCCGACGCGCCCGCGACCGACGTGGCCGCTTTGAAGGGGAAGAAGACTGCGGCAAGTGCATCTGCGTCCGCCGTCGACCTCAAGAAGAGCGACGGCGACTGGATGAAGTCCACGATCAAGGCGGCACATCTTGAGAAGTTCCGCGAGGACGGACTGCTGCCGCCGGCGGACCAGCTTACTGTCCGTGCGCCATCGAAAGAGGTACTCCTCGAGCCTCGCGCAAATGAGCGCGTATGTTTTGCGGAGTTTTTGCCTAGGGGTCTGTCTTTTCCCCTCCACGACTTTGTTCGTGGCTTGCTGTTCGCCTACGGGGTGCAGATACATGATCTCACACCGAACGGCATTATGCACATTGCCTGTTTTATGGTATTGTGCGAGTGCTTCCTGGGAGTTGCTCCCAGCTGGGCCCTTTGGAAGTCTATCTTCATGGTCCGGCCCAACAACCGAGGCGGCCGAACCTATCCAGTTGGAGGCCTCCAGATCCAAGTGCGCAGCGACACCCGATACTTTGCCCTGAAGCCAGTTGACTCGGCGCAAGGGTGGAGAAAAGGTGGTTTTATGTGCTCGTCAACCAGGAAGGGGTCCCAGCATTTTTGACTGCTGGTATAGCCGCTAGGACGAAGGCCTGGGACCATGAGCTTTCGACTAAAGAAATGGCGGAAGCGGCGCCTCTGCTGTTGACGATTGGAGGACTGCTAAACAGCGTCACTGGTGTGCATCTTCTTGCCACCTTTGTGAAGATGCGGGTGTGGCCGCTCCGCGCGCGAGCTCACCCTATGTGGCAGTATGAAGGTCCTCTCGACTCCACTCGAATGAACAAGAAGGAGCTGTCAAAGAGCGAGCTGGTGTCACATGTGCGGTCCATCACCAGCACAAAAGCCAGCGAGCCCTGCAACGTCGACTGCCCTGTCACTCCTTATGGGGCTGAAAATCCTTTGCCAGAGGTTAGTGAATCTATCGAGTTTTGTTGTCTCTTTGCGTTGCCATTTTGCTAGTTTGTCTGACTTTCATTTCCTATTTATGACATACAGGGCCACTCGACTGCGTCTACTCTGCCTCCCCTTCCAGAGAACGGCCTGACTGAAGAGACAGAGGTGCAGGAGGTGCAGATGTGCCATCAAAGGGAGCCGATGAGTCGCCCCTTCCATCGGCTACCACTTCTCCTACAGAAAATGCTAAAGAGGAAGAGGTGGACGAGGCACTCGCTGAACTTCGCCTGCACCCGATGTTGCCAAGGCTCGGACTCGCAAGCGCCTCTGTGTTCAAGACGTGTCCTCGTCTATGAGCTCACCCGTGAAGGAGAAGGATCTGAGCGACGATGGCGACTCGGGCTCACCTCACGCTGCCCAAACTGCTCCATTAGCAGCGTGCCCAGTGAGCTCGATGCCTCCTCCCCAGTCTAGTGGCGCCGTGCAGTTTGGAGGTCCAAGCTTCGACGATTATGACAGCGAGGAAGAGGAAGAACAGAGGTTTGTTCCTTCTGCCTTTTGCATATGTAAAGTTACTGTATGATAGTTTGGCTCATATCTCTACTCCCTTTATGCTTTACAGTGCTGAGCACGATCGAGTAGCGACTCCTCCTGTCGTCGAGGCTTCGACTCCTGATCACCCAGGTACTTCTCCTGTGACCCCAGAGGTTGCGCAGCCAGCAGTCGCAGCTGCAGCTCTTGTGACCACCAAGGTTGCAGATACCCGGCGGCTGAAGTGGGGACTTCTACTTCCAAGTCTGAGACTTGGATGGAGCACGTAAGTGTCCTATGACCACCCGCATATGTTGCGTCTGATATATGTGCTGATTTATGCTAATTGCATTTGCTTGTAGCCTTACTATCTCAATCTGGTAGAATCTGGGAAAGCTTTTGTTCAGATGGACCAGGAGAGGGACAAGTTGAGTGTTAACTTGGAGCAGCTCACTCGTAAGTGAAATTTGGCTCTGTACCCGAAGGTCTTTTTGCACTGTCTTTGTTTTGTCGAATGCTGATTTACCGCTTTGCTTTCCAAACTCAGGTGACAAAGCAGCGGCTGAAACCGAGTAAAGGAGCTAGAAGAAGCTCTTGCCACTCAAGCTGCCGAGTCGAAGAAAGCCGCGGATACCGCCCAACGTTCTGCAGCTGCGCGCGAGAAGGAGTATGCCGAGCGACTGGCTGGCCTCGCACAGAACGTGAGGGTAAGGAACCATCTTTTTGTATGCCTCCCGTGTATCCGTTGGGTAGTATGTAGTAATCTTGCTTTTTCTGGTTCATGTTACAGAGGCGATTGGTGTGCCAACACCTACTGACATGGTCAGTGATGAGTTATCACTCGACCAGGTTATAGGTGACCTTGGTACTTCCTTTATCCAGGCGAAGGACTCCCTTGCCAAGTCTGCCAGCACACTCGGCGCTGTGTACAAGGAGGTGCTCCCACTAGGCGAGGTGCCGTCGACTGCTGATGGCTTTGCTGGCGTGCTTGGACCGGGGACTTCAACCATGGCGAGCTTTGCTCGCGCTCTCACGGTACGAGGCTCGGAGTCTACCCTCAAGCTTATTTTGGGTCACGGAATAAAGGGTGACTTTGAAGCGGCCATGTCTGACTTTCCTCGAAGGCCTGGCGGGAAGCCTATGTCTCTGAAATCCGTTAGTGAGCCAGCCTCTCGATTGGCCAACATGTTCATAGCCACTATGGAGCGCCGAGCGGCGGAGGTTGCCACTCGCGAGAGTAGGGCTAGGTCAGAGTCAGTGTCTGAGAAATAGGGTAGTCGAACCCATATCTATGTTGTGTAATTAAACCTTATGATCACGCGAGTATGCGTGCGCTTTTGCTACCTTTGTTATGAACTTAATTCCTTCGTGCTTTTGCCTGAAAGGCTATGTGCTATTACTCGACTGAGCTGTGTGATGAATCTCCCATGTCTGATTGAAGATTTTTTATGATGTTTGGAACAGCCACGGGAAGCCGCCACTTCGGCTAGTTCGTTGCGGCATCGCGCCCCTACTCGATCTCGAGCTCAGGTGGCAAACCATGCCGCAGTAATGCGTTATATGAAGGCTCGAGTCGCAAAACTGGAGCAAGAGTTGGGGAGTGCCCGGAGTGAGCTGGATAGGATGAGAGCGAGGCCTGCTTTACCCACTCAGCGGGAGGAGTATGTGCTTGGCGATATGGAGATCGTGAACAGACAAATCGAGTGTAAGCATAACTGCTCATATCTCATGAGTTCATAGTTTGTCCTTTTTGTTCACCCAACGTTTGTTGCCGGTTTTGTTCCAGATTTCCAGGCGGAGCAGGCTCGTGTAGAGGAGCAATTAAACAACGCGACTGACGAACCCACGACTGGCCGTCAGCACTTTCGCTTGGATAAGCACCGAGCACGCATACTTGCGACTCTGCAGGATCGAGTGTGGCTGAGCACTATGCTGCTCGAATTATGCAGGTCGGCCTTCAGTCGCATCAACCAAATTCTTTTTCCGAAGTGCCGGTCCTATTCGAGGTTTTGTCACCCAGAAGCTTGTGGATGGAGCCAACGCAACGATGGCGTATATCTGAAGCCAGCGTCCAAATATGCAGCTACGTCCACCCGTTCCTGGATCGACTTTGTCGCAATCGCATCTTGACGATACAGTCGATCATGCGAGGGTGTTGGTTGAGTGCTATCATGCTCAACTTATGGGCCCTGTTCTTCCAGTAAAGGACGAACCGGAAGATTAGGTTTTTCTGTATAGGGGACAGCCCCCGAGTGTAAATTTTGCCACTTGTACTTAGTACATATTTGTTTACTTGTATGTATGCAGCCCCCGAGTGTATCGAGTGGGGTTTATGAAAAACACTTTATATAGAACATGAATTCTACAGCCCCCGAGTGTTCGAGTGAGGCTGTGAATTTTTGCGATGTTTGAAGCTTCAACTCATGTTATTGAGCAACTTTTTTGTTTATGTATGATTTTTATGACCCAGCCCCCGAGTATTCGAGTGCGGCTGGGGTATTATGTTTGAAGAAGGAGCGAGAGCTCACGTTTTGAGTAGCGCAGCCCCGAGTACTCGGGTGAGGCTAAGGTTGTGCGATAGTTTATGCGAGTAGTAAACAGGGAGAAATATGAGGAATCATTGACTATATTCCATTTTTGAATGTTAAGCTGCAGGCCGCCTCATTAAAAACCTTCCAGTCCCCTTAGGTACCCTGGTAAGGAAAAGAGCGCGTCTGAAACCTGCAGCCATCCGACATATGTGCCTATTACATTGTGCGACTGAGCAATCTAAGCATAGAAACGGCGCAGCTGCGCAACGTTCCAAGGATTGTGCGAGAGTTCGCCTGTCTTCGCGTGCTTCAGTCTGTATGCTCCACCACCAATGACCTCGGTGATGATGAAGGGTCCTTCCCATGGAGAAGCAAGTTTATGCACCTTCTTTTGCTTCAGTCGAAGTACCAAGTCGCCAACCTCGAAGGATCTGGTACGCAGTCGACGGCTGTGATAGTTGCGGAGGTCTTGCTGGTAGACAGCTGTGCGTGCTAGCGCCGTGTTGCGTGCTTCTTCGAGCAAGTCGACTGCATCTTCGAGTGCTTCATCTGCATCTTCTTCGTTGTATGCTTCGACTCTTGGTGCATTGAACCTTACGTCTGATGGCAGGATTGCCTCTGCGCCGTAGACCATGAAGAATGGGGTAAATTGCGTTGAGGCATTGGGTGTTGTGCGTAGGCTCCATAGCACAGATGGAGTTCTTCGACCCAAGCACCCGCGGCCCTTTTGAGTGGCACCAGGAGGCGTTTCTTGATTCCGCTCGTCACAAGTCCATTGGCCTTTTCGACTTGGCCATTGGATTGCGGGTGTGCCACAGATGCATAATTGAGCGTAATGTCTGCTCTTTGCAGAAGGATCGGAATTCCTCAGCCGTGAAGTTTGTACCGTTATCAGTGATGATGCTACTTGGCACACCAAAGCGGTATATGATGGATTTTATGAAATTGACTGCTGTAGTGGCAGTCGAACTTGTGATAGGGACTGCTTCAATCCACTTGGTGAACTTGTCGACCGCCACCAGAAGGTGAGTATGCCCTCCATGGGAGGATTTTTTGAGTGGCCCAACCATATCGAGCCCCCACTGGGCGAAGGGCCAGGCCAATGGTATTGTCTTCAACGCCGATGCGGGTGCGTGCGGCTTTGTGGCGAATTTTTGACAGCCGATGCACCTTTTGACTATGTCCTCCGCGTCTTTGAGTGCTGTGGGCCAGTAGAAGCCTGCGCGAAAGGCTTTGGCTACGAGTGATCGACTGCTGGCATGATGCCCGCAGGTACCTGCATGAATATCACGAAGGATGGCTTGGCCATCTTCAAATGCTATGCAACGTTGGAACATACCTGATATGCTGCGTTTGTAAGTTCACCGTTGATGACAGTGTATGCTTTAGATCGTCGAGTGACGCGTCTTGACTCTGTTATGTCTTCAGGTACCTCGCCGCGGAGTATGTATGCGAGGAAAGGTTGAGTCCAAGTTGGCTCGATGAGGAGTACCTCGACTGGCGGGTCCTCTGTGCTAGGTGCTTTGCTCTTGGCTGGTGCGGCTGATGTAGGAGATGCTCGCTTTTTCTTGATGGATCTGTGCTCGATGCGCTCGAAGAAGACACCAGGTGGAACTGGTGCTTTGGTCGCGCCAATGTTGGCTAACTTATCTGCTTCTTCATTGCTCTCACGCCCTATGTGCCGCAACTCGCAGCCTTCGAAGCTGCCCTCCATGATGTTGTACAGGTCACGGTAGGCGATCATGTTATCTGCGATTGCATCGCAGGCCTTCATTGTTTGCTGCACCACAAGATTCGAGTCACCGTAGATCATCAGTCGAGTGCACCCGAGGGCTTTGGCCATCCTCATGCCATGGATCAGGGCCTCGTACTCTGCTTCGTTATTGGATGGGAACTCGAATCCCATCTGCAGGATATAGCGAAGCTTGTCGCCTTTTGGTGATATGAGGATGACACCTGCGCCTGCGCCTTCGTTTTTCTTGAGCCGTCAAAGTACATAGTCCATGAGTTGGACACATCTGGCGCTCCTGGCAGCTGAGCTTCGATCCACTCGGTGTGGAAGTCAGGTAAGACTTGTGCTTTGATGGCCTTCGGGTAATCATACTTGATATCTCGCGGTGCTAGCTCGATGAGCCATTTTGCGACTCGCCCAGTTGCGTTGGGGTTTGTGAGGATGTCCCCGATCCCTGAGGTGCTGATTACAGTGATCGGGTGCTCGGAGAAGTAATGCGTCAGCTTCCTTGAGGACATGAACACGGCGTAGGCCAGCTTTTGATAGTGCGGGTACCGCTGCTTTGATATGGAGAGCACTTCACTCAAGTAATAGACTGGACGTTGTATGCTTTGGGTGTGTCCCTCCTCCCTTCGTTCGACTACCAGTACGGTGCTCACCACCCTGTTAGTTGCGGAGACATATAGGTACAGTGGCTCGCGTTCCCTTGGTGCGACGAGGATTGGAGGGCTTGTGAGGACTCGCTTGAGGTCCGTGAAGGCTGCTTCGGCTTCTGCGTCCACTCGAATTTGTCTGCTTTCTTCATCAGTCGATAGAACGGGAGTGCTTTTTCCCAGCTTGCTGATGAATCGACTGAGTGCTGCTACTCGACCCGCAACTTTTGCACGTCATGGAGCTTTGAAGGCCTTTGCATCGTCAAGATGGCCTGTATTTTCTCCGGGTCTGCCTCGATTCCTCGAGCTGAGACTAGATACCCGAGGAGTTGCCCGGCTGGCACGCCGAACGTGCACTTCTTCGGGTTGAGCTTGATGTGGAAGCGTTTGAGGTTTGCGAACGTCTCTCGCAAGTCATCGAGTAGTGTGTTTTCCTCTTGTGTGATGACGATGTCATCTACATAGACCTGGACGTTTCGCCCAATTTGCTTCTTGAGGCAGTCTTGCATCATGCGCTGGTAGGTTGCGCCTGCGTTCTTGAGCCCGAAAGGCATTGTTGTGTAGCAGTAGACCCCGAGTGGGGTTATGAACGCCGTTTTCTCTTCATCCTCTTCCTTCATCCTTATCTGGTGGTAACCCGAGTAAGCATCCAGGAAGGACAAGCGAGCGCACCCGGCGGTGGAGTCGACGATCTGGTCGATTCGAGGTAGTGGAAAGTGATCCTTTGGACACATTTATTGAGTGCTGTAAAATCTACGCACATCCGAAGGATATCTGTGTGCTTCTTCTCTACGAGTACGGGGTTGGCCACCCATTGTGATTTCTTGATCTCTCTGATGAAACCTGCTGCGAGTAGCCTGTCGACTTCGGCTTCGACTGCGGTTCTTTTTGGGCCGGATATGCGGCGCATTGTTTGCTTGACTGGTTTAGCATCTGGAAATAATTGGAGAGAGTGCTCGGCGAATTCCCTGGGAATACCTGGCATGTCGGCTGGACACCATGCAAATATATCCCAGTTCTCACGGAGGAATTCGACGAGCGCGCTTTCCTATGCGATAGGCAGACTCGACGAGACATTGACTGTCTTGGTCGGGTCAGTCGGGTGCACCTGATGCGATCTTGTGTCATTGGTGGCATTGAATGCTCTGTCGACTGCCACCTTTTTGTGCTCGGCATAAGTGTTCGATCGTTGGAGACCGCTAGATCAGCGAGTGTTGCTTCCATGCCAAACATCTCAGAGATTTTGCTAAACTCTCGGTCGCAAGAGTCAGACTTTTGGAAGTTCCCTTGACTGTGATTACTCCTTTTGGTCCAGGCATCTTCAGCTGGAGGTATGCGTAGTGTGGCACCGCCATGAATCGAGCGAACGTCGGGCGTCCAAGTATAGCATGGTATTGTGACTTCCAGTCGACAACTTCGAACTCAATCGACTCTGTCCTGAAGTGGTTCTTGTCCCCGAACGTTACGTCGAGTTGTATGGTGCCTTCTGGGCTTATTGCTTTGCCTGGGACGATACCGTGAAAGGTATTTGAAGATCTTGGCAGGTTTTCGACTGACCTGTTCATTTTGCGGAGCGTATCTGCGAAGATGATGTTTATGCCGCTGCCACCATCCATGAAGACCTTGGACATGGCGTAGCCTCCAATTTGTGCGTCGAGTACCAGAGCAGAGTGCCCTGGACGAACAACCGATGGAGGGTGGTCCTCTCTGCTGAAGCTTATTGTGGTTTCAGAACCCTTCAAGAATTCAGTTACGCAGGAGGTGACATGACCGCCATGTTTACTTGTCGAGTGCGAAGTTTTTGCTCCCTGTTGGAAGGGCGACCTTTCTGTATCATGTACATCTGCCCTTGGGCGGAGGGTACTGTGGTTCGTCCACCCGAGGTGTTGTATGGCACCCGCGATTTCCGCCTGCGCAGGCTGTGGTGGTGGTGGTGGTGCCATCAGAACGGGTACATTGGCTGGCTGGGCAGCACGGGTGCGGGTGTGGCTGCTGCCTTTCTGAGATTTATGTAATCAGTCGCCATTTGGTCGAACTCCCTGCAGTTTCTCATCGAGTGATTGGAGCGCAGTTTTCCGTCTTCCCCCTTGTACAGGTGGAATCTGCAATCAGCATCCATCTTTTCTTCGAATGATCGCTCGGATTGTGCCCGGATCGTGACTTGCGCCAGTCTTTCCTCTTGTAGCTATCACTGCGTTGGCCGCGGTCTCGACTGTCCCGCGATCATCTCGACTGTCCCGTCGATCATCTCGACTGTCCGTCGATCTTCTGACCGTCGGTCGCTTCTGTCTTGGTCGTTGCGGGGTGTGGAGAACCCAGCCGCCATGAATTCGGGTCTGTCTCGTCGTAGTGACGTTTTGAACGCTTGCGCCTTCGGTCGTCTCTGTATGAGTCTCTGCGGCTTCGACTGCCGCTTTCATGATTGTCACGGGGTGAGGACCCGCGTGTGGTGCGCGCCATGTCTTCTCCGTCTGCCCACTCAGTCGCGATCATCAAGAGGTTAGCCACAGAGGTTGGCTTTTTGCGACCAAGTGCTTCTTTGAAGTCCGCCTGGCGAGGCCCATTATGAAAGCGTCCATGGCCATATCTTCTGAAATTACTCCGACTGAGTTGCGTATCTCAGTCCATCGTCTGATGTATGACCTCAACGTTTCGTCTGACCGTTGAACGCAGGCTCGCAGCTCCTCGAACGTTTTTGGGCGCTCACATAGAGGCTCGAAGTTTTTGATGAAGTCGTGCGGAAGTGATCCCACGAGTCGTATGTTGATGGAGGTAGGGCCTTGAGCCAGTCGCGGGCTGTGCCTTCGAGCATGAGTCGTATGTATTGCATGGCTGTGGTGTTTGTGCCTCGCTGGCACGCGACAGCCAGCCTGTAGTCTTCCAGCCACCCGAAGGTTCCTGTCGACCCGTGTACTTGGGCTGTTCAGATGTGAGTTTGAACCCTTTGGGCATCCGTGTCTCGCGGACGCGTCGAGTGAAGCACAGAGCTCCATGTGGCTCAGGCTCTCGATCAGAGTATGAGTCGCTACTGTAAGATCTGCGTGATCTGCTCCTGGACCTGCGCCTACGCGAGCCGCTTCTTTCCTTCGAGTGGTGGCGGCGACCACTGTGATTGTGCTCTTCGACGCGTCGACTAGGGCACGGTCTCGACTCCCCCTGGAGTTTTTGGAATTTGGCGTATGGCCTTCGCGCTAAGGCGAGTGATTTGATCTGTTGGCGATGTAGTTTTGCATTGGGGTCATCAGCTGGAGGCTTGATTGCCTCTAGGTATGCTGCAGCGGTAAAGAGAGCACCCGCAGCTGTTTTGGGTACTGGCACTCCCTCCTCGTCGTATGTCATGAAAGAGTTGCCTAAGTTGCGGGTGAGTGCCGCCCTCTCGTCCGGCGAGAGGTGTGACAGCCTTGATCTGGGTCTTGTGTCTGCTCGCCCGGTGGAGCTCAGGGAGAGCTGTCTTCTGCGCACACTCGACAAGCTAGCCTGCTTTTTGCGTTCTTCGAGTGTTGCTCTTATCTGCTTCAGTCGAAGTGATTCCTGCCAGTTGAAGTACTGGAAGGTCAGCATCTCCTCGTGTTGCGTCTGCTGGCATCATTGTGCACTCCTTGATAACTTTATCTGCTTTTGCTGCCATCTCAGCAGTAATTGTGAGATTTGTGACTCCGTCCGGCATAGTAACGTGCACGGGAACTCTGTAGGCCTGCGACTGGCCGCAGCATCAGATGATTCTGCGGCGAAGGCAACGTAGACCTGCTGGGGTATCACCCGAGGGTATGTGTATGTGTCTTCGAGTCCCATCATGGACTCGACGTCGTCATCAAGGCTCATGTCGGAGTCGATATGCCCATCGAGTGGTCCGTCTGGACGGATCTCGCTGTCGATGCCTTCATCGCCTATGCTCATCTCGGCGTCGGCGAAGTTGTTATGAATCTCGAAGTCGAGGTTGTTGTTGTTGGTGCAGATCTCGGAGTCGACGTGGTTGTCGATATGAGTTTCGGGTTCGTCGAAGTCGCTGAGGGAGATCCCGCAGTCGAAACTATCCTCGAGTGGGAGATCGAGCTCGGGATCGTTTGTGCGGTATGCTGATTCGGCCTCCTCGCCCTGGAGTTCTTCAATGAGCTCGTGCATCTCTCGTGTGGACATGGTTGTTGCAGACGAGCAAGCTTGGAGGATCGACGATGGTATGGACGCAGTTGAGGGATCCGCAGTCGAAGGAGCCGCAACCGATGGAGCCTCGGGTGCGGAAGTCGCGAGTTGGCGTGGATCCGTCAAGTCCTGCACACCAAGCTTGTTGACGAAAAAATTGAACGAACCAACGGTTAAACCCAAACCTGACTCGAGATCGGAGAAGGCCTCCTGGAATTCTGGCGAGTGTGGCTCGAAATCCATCAGAGGATCCGATGCGCTTTTTGCGGGTGAAGCTGGCGTGCTGCCGTTTGTCGAGTGAGTCGGCGAGTTGCCGTGTGCCGCCTGAGTCGGCGAGTTCTGGTTTGTCGATGCAGCCGGCGAGTTGCCGTTTGTAGATCCGATCGGCGAGTCGCCGTTTTCCGATGGAACCGAAGAAACCGTGAGTCCAGCACTATTCTTTCCCACAGACGGCGCCAATTGACGAGGGGTACACTCATCAAATCCCATGGTTAAGGACCTAGGGTTGAGATTATGGGGAGAGAACGTGGTAGTACTGGTAGTTTCGTCGGCTGACAAGCAGAGGCAAAGATTTACCCAGGTTCAGGCCCCTCGGGTGGAGGTAAAGACCCTACTTCCTGCTTGTCTGTTATTGATCGTGTGAGATTATGCGGTTACAAGGTGGCTCCGGCGAGATGTCGATCTCGCTAGAGCTTTGGTGGTTTGAGTACGGTTTGCCCTAGATCGGCACCCCTCCCAGCCTTAAATAGGCTGGGTCTCGGGAGTACGTAACCGACCTAATTTACACATAAGGAAAGTCCTAACCGACTATGCCTATGACTAATCTTGGAGGGTACTCCATCTTCTTGGGCCTCTGGTCTTGGGCTTCGAATAGGCTCTTCGCTATTGGGCCTTAGTCGTCACGTGCACCAGGTACCCTCATGGTAGGGTACTCGAGATGTATACCCATGTCACAATGACAAACAGTGAAATATCTGCATGTGTAAACAAAAGAGAAAGAGGGATGATCAGCCTTGCTGGTAGAAATAACGTCCTTCATGGGAGCCGCTCTTAAAAGTCTGGTTGGCAGGGGTCATATTGTACTTTCCTTTTTCTGATTCATTGACAATTAACAACACCTCTCAAAACTGATTTTTACTCTCTATATGATTTCAAAAACTTAAAGAGCTCTAGCACATGATTTAATCCCTCCTTCCCTCTGCGAAGGGCCTTTCTTTTACTTTTATGTTGAGTCAGTTTTCTTACTTCTTTCTATCTTAGAAGCAAACACTAGTGTCAACTTTGGTGCAACAATTTTTATATGCTTGTATATTGCACTTATTATACTACTTTGTGTTGACAATTATCCATGAGATATATATGTTGAAAGTTGAAAGCAATTGCTGAAACTTAAATCTTCCTTTGTGTTGGTTAAATACCTTTTACTCAGAATCTATTGCTTTATGAGTTAACTCTTATGCAAACTCTTTGATGCTTGTCTCGAAAGTACTATTCATGAAAAGTTTTTGCTTATATGATTCAGTTGTTTGCTCATTATCTACTTGCTAGAAAACTATAGACCACTGACCTGGATCACTTCTTTCATAACATGTGTTTTACAATATTATTTGATCAAGATTATGATTGTAGCATGTCACCTCAAAAATTATTTTGTTTTTATCGTTTTACCTACTCGAGGACGAGTAGAACTAATCTTGGGGATGCTTGATACGTCTCAAACGTATCTATCATTTCTGATGTTCCATGTTGATATTATACCAATTGTCACATGTTTTATATACACTTCATAGCATTTTTATGCATTTTCTGGGACTAACCTATTAACAAGATGCCACAGTGCCAGTTCCTGTTTTCTGCTGTTTTTGTATTCCCGAAAAGCTAGTCTGGAAATATTCTCAGAATTGGACGAAACTTGGACAGAACCTCCTATTTTTGCAACACGAACACGGAGTCCAGAGGAGAGACGGAGGAGGGCCACGTGGCACCCACACCATGGGGCCGCGCGGGGCCCCCTGCCGCGCCGTGGGGTGGTGTGGGGCCCTCGTGGCTCCGCAGCCACCGCCCTTTCGCCTATTTATTCTTCCCGATGCGAAAACCCTAAATACCCGAGCCATTATCCACGAAGAGTTCCAGAGACGCCGCCGCCGTCAACCCTAGCTCGGGAGGTTCAGAAGCTCTTCTCGGCACCCTGCCGGAGAGGGGAATCATCACCGGAGGGCTCTACATCACCATGCCTGCCTCCGGAGTGATGCGTGAGTAGTTCATCCTTGGACTACGGGTCCATGGCAGTAGCTAGATGGTTGTCTCTCCACTTTATGCTATCATGTTTAGATCTTGTGAGCTGCCTATCATGATCAAGATCATTTTATTGTAATGCTACATGTTGTGTTTGCTGGGATCCGATGAATATTGAATACTATGTCAAGTTGATTATCAATCTATCTTATATGTTATTTATGATCTTGCATTCTTTCCGTTACTAGTAGATGCTTTGGCCAAGTAGATGCTTGTAACTCCAAGAGTGAGTATTTATGCTAGATAGTGGATTCATGCCTCCGGTAATCTGGGAGAGTGACAATAATTTCTAAGATTGTGGATGTGCTGTTGCCACTAGGGATAAAATAACCGATGCTTAGCTTAAGGGTGCGCCGTTAGGTCTAATGCATTTGTTTACATTACGCACATTACTTAATGCAATTATCCGTTGCTTGCAACTTAATACCAACGTGGAACTCGGATGACAACCTGGCGGTGGATTATTAGTCATAGACGCTGTTGGATAACGGTCTATGTATTTTGTCGTAATGCCCACATGAATATCATAGTAATCATCATGTCATATATATGCATTGTCATGCGCTCAATATTTTGTCAATTGCCCAGCTGTAATTTGTTCACCCAGCATGTTAGTTATCTTTTATGGAGAGACACCACTAGTGAACTGTGGACCCCGGTCCATTCTTTTACACTGATAATACAACCAACTACAAACATTGTTCCTTTTCATTCTCTGCAATTTACTACTGTTTTCCACACCATACGTTTAATCCTTTGTTTTCAGCAAGCCGGTGAGATTGACAACCTCACTGTTTTGTTGGGGCAATGTAGTTTGATTGTGTTGTGTGCAGATTCCACGTCGGCGCCGGATTCCCTGGTGTTGCGCCGTGCCATATTCCGCCGCCAACAACCTTTAGAAGTGATTTCTTGCTCCTACTGGTTCGATTAAACCTTGGTTTCATACTGAGGGAAAACTGCTGCTACACTGCATCATTCCTTCCTCTTGGGGTCTCCCAACGAACGTGTGATCCACGCAATCAGCACCCGAAGACTTGTTGAGAGCCTCCCTGGCCTGGGCGCATATCTTGTCAAAGGCACCTGCCACATCCTTGAAGGACCCTTCGTCCGCAGAAGGTGCAGCACCAACAGCCCCTGTCAGGTCAAGAAAAGTCAGAACCAAATCACAGTACATTTAATTCATATAGCACATGGTAGAGCCATTACCTCCCATCACATGAGACAGCGAGCGAAGCCGCTCTGTCCGAAGCGTCTCGCGAGCGTCCACCTCTTTGACCTTCTCACACTCAGCTGTAAGCTCCTTCTCAAGCTCACGCAATGGGGTCACAACCCTGGCTTCTTTCGACTCAGAAGACGAGGAACCCGAGTCCTCCTCGTGTTCAGCATGTGGAGGAGTACTGGCCGCAGTCGACATCGTCTCGTCTACGCGGCGTCGCTTGGGCGGCAGCTCAACCTCCTGCTCGGATTCCTCCACCTCATCAGTGGGCGTGTGTGCGGAGGCAAAAGAAATATCGTCGGCATCATTCTCGACCAATAAAATCTCCACCTCTGCAGTCTACCCATCTTCGGGAAGTGGAGGCAAGCGCCTGGAAGGTGTGTGATTCTACACATAGCAAACCCACAAGCTTTAGTTAACAAGCACATATTTTCTGTGAGAGTGAAAAAGCATAAGTCAAAACATACCGCGGGCAGCGGGTGCTCGCTGTCGAACGCGTCAATCGGGCAGTCGAGAGGGCAAGTATCCTTCGCTGTCAGCTTGGTGATCGCCCGAACCCAGGTTTCCTCCTCCCTCTTCGACAGCAATGGCTCTTCTCCCGCCAAGCGTGTCGGGTCATGGACGCCCTGGAACTCCCACATCGGGTGTGCCCGCACTCGCAAAGGCTGCACACCCCTCTTGATAAACGTCGAGATAAGATGAAGGCCGCTTACTTCATGGCCGACAGTCTTCATAAGCTCGGACATCTTCTCCATCAAAGGCTTCGCTTCAGCCTTCTCAGCAGCGGTGGTCTGGTGCAACCAAGCTCGAGTCTTCACCAGAGGCGTGGGAGCGTCGAACACCGGCAGCCCTTCTTGCGAGGTGGTGAAGTAGAACCACTTCTTCCTCCAGTTCTGTGCCGATTCGACTTGCTTTATGTCGAAGTAGGTGACCTCCTTGCGGGACTGGATGTTGAAGCCGCCAACAGCATACACGCCGTCGGGACCAGCGTTCCTCTTCACATTGAAGATCTTCTTCCAAAGACCCCAATGCGGGTGCACCCCCAGAAAGCACTCACAAAACACAACGAAAACGGCGATATGCAGCATGGAGTTGGGGGTAAAATCGTGCAGCTGCACCCTGTATGCGTACATCAAAGCACGCAGGAAATCGTGAATAGGGAAAGAAAATCCCCTATTCACGAAATCGTGAAAGCACACGCGTTCGCCCTCTCTGGGTTGAGGGCTTACCTCGGCGCCGGGGATGCGCATCGGCAGCAGCTCGGCGGAGGGAGCAACCCGTCCCGCCGACACCCGTCCAGCTTTGAGGCCGTTAAATTGGACCTCGTCCAATCTCCGGCCTTTTTCTTCAGCGGAGCCGCGTCGCTTGCACCCGCGCCAGTGACGGCCGGCGTGGTAGCGGCCGTAGCTGTGGCCGCGGCGGCGACTTTCCTCTTCAGTGGCTTGGTCATGGTGACGGTGGCTACGGAGGTGGAAAGCAAGGAAGAAGAAGAAGGCACAGAAGCAGCGGCGGCGGGGAACAAATGACAAGTGAAAATAATTCACCCGCCGGTCTCATACTTATTCACACAGGCCACCGATCTCCACCGTTGAGGGGAGATCGTGCGTCGCAATGCATATCCGGTGATACGTCTCAAACGTATCTATAATTTCTGATGTTCCATGTTGATATTATACCAATTATTACATGTTTTATATACACTTCATAGCATTTTTATGCATTTTCTAGGACTAACCTATTAACAAGATGACACAGTGTCAGTTTCTATTTTCTGCTGTTTTTGTATTTCAGAAAAGCAGTTATGGAAATATTCTCGGAATTGGACGAAACCTGGACAAGACCTCCTATTTTTCCAACACGTACACGAAGTCCGAAGGAGAGATGGAGGCGACCGAGGAGGGCGCCACACCCTAGGGCGGCGCGGCCCCCCTCCAACCGCGCCGTGGTGGGGTGTGGGCCCCTCGTGCACCGCCTCGCGATGCCCTTTGGACTATATATTGCCTCCGCGGTAAAAACCCTAAAAGAATCAACGATTTCCCCAGAAGAGTTCCGTAGCTCCGCCGCCACCAAAAACCAAGTTTCGGGGGTCAGAAGTTCCTGTTCCGGCACCCTGCCGGACGGGGATTGACCCCCGGAGCCATCTCCATCGACCACGCCGCCTCCACTTCGACTCCATGATGGTTTGTGAGTAGTTCCCCCATGGACTACGGGTTCTAGCTGTAGCTAGTTGGTACTCTCTCTCCCATGTACTTCAATACAATGATCTCATGAGCTGCGTTACATGATTGAGATCCATCTGATGTAATTGGTGTTGTGTTTGTTGGGATCCGATGAATTGTTACATTATGATCAGTCTATCTATTAAAGTTTGTGAAGTTATTGTTGCAGCAATCTTGTTGTGTTTAATGCTTGTCACTAGTGCACGAGTGGCATGATCTTAGATTTAAGCTCTATAATTATTGCTTAGATTGTATCTACAAGTTGTTTGCACATGTCCTTGTCCGGAACCCGAGGCCCCAGAGTGACAGCAACTGGGATAACTGGAGGGGATGGTTTTGATATGAGGATCACATGTTTTCACTAAGTGCTAATGCTTTGCTCCGGTGCTCTATTAAAAGGAGTACCTTAATTACCAATAGTTTCCCTTGAGACCCCGCTGCAAACGGGCTGGTAGGACAAAGATGTTGTGCAAGTTTCTCATTGCGAGCACGTATGACTATATATGGAAAACATGCCTACATGATTAATAGACTGGATGTTCTGTCTTAATGCTATTTCAATTCTATCAATTGCCCACCTGTAATTTGTTCACCCAACACTTGTTCTTGGAGAGTTACCACTAGTGTAGATAGCTGGGAACTCCGGTCCATCAGTAATCATCATTGCTTTACGGTCAACTCCACGCATGCAACTATTTTCTGGTGCCATTGCTTCTTTGTTACTGCTACTATTGCTCTCATATTACTGCTGCTTTCACATCACCCCTATTACTAGTGCTTTTCCAGGTGCAGCTGAATTGACAACTCCGCTGTTAAGGCTTATAAGTATTCTTTGTCTCCCCTTGTGTCGAATCAATAAATTTGGGTTTTACTTCCCTCGAAGACTGTTGCGATCCCCTATACTTGTGGGTCATGAAGACTATTTTCTCGCGCCGTTGCCGGGGAGCATAGCTCTACTCATAAGTTCACCTGGGGAGTACACTCTACTTCTCTGTCTGTTTTATTTTATTTTGTTTTGTCTAGTTTACTTTTGTCTAGTTTTATTGTGCTTAGTTTACTTTTGTTTAGTTTATTTCTGTCTAGTTTATTTCTGTTTAGTTTTCTTTTTCTTATATACCCGAAAATCCATAAAAATTTAAAAACCAAAAATCTAAAAAAAAAAACTGTTGCTATGGAAGAACATGCTAGAACCTCTATGTTTATGAAAGCTAAAGAATCATATATAAAGTATAGAGAATCAAGAGAGGGTAAAATCATAAGAGGCATGTTAAAAAAGTTGAATCAAATTGCTGAAATTTTGCTTGAACGCCATGATATAAATTGTTGCTCTGAACAGGATACTAAACATCTTAAATTTCAATGTGGCTTGAGTAAAGAAGTTTTAATTATGAACTATCATTGGAATAACTATATTCATCTTGGATTTGAAGAAGTAGAACAATTTGTTTTACTTATGGGAGCTTCTGAAATAGATTCATTCATGGCTAAAAATTATGAAACTTGTGTTGCTTGTAATAAACTTAAAAAAATGGTCTCTTTTATCCTTGATTATTGCCTAGAAAATTTCGGCAATAATTGTTATATCATTGATTATAAAGGGAGACTCATTCATGCACAAGAATGTACTCACAATTTGCAGGAACCTGTGGAAGAAGAAACTGCTGAAACTGAAAGCTCATTGGATGAAAAAGAGGAGGAGAGTGATGAACAAAAGAAGGAAGAATGGATTAGCTACCCATGCCTACTTTCTAATGAGAGTAACTCTTCATCTCTTACACTATTTGATTGCCCTCCATGCTTTTTTTTAGATAAAGGGATTTTATTACTTAAAAGTTTAAAGCATTACACCCGCCTCTGCATAGCTAGGATGCACACAGCCATTAGTTCACGAGTTCACAAGTACCCGATGCTGAAGAATAAAATAGGCGAATTACATATCAGAATGAGAAATTGTAAATCCGCCTAGGCTGCTGGGAGGTCGATCCGGAGGCTATGTTGCCATCCATGCCGGGAGAATAACTCCCTGGCCGCCGCCTCCAAACGCGACGCCACCTCCAAAAACAAGTCTCGGTGCTCCACACGTTGCAGGGCCAACCATGCTCGTAGCGTAGCTGTACACCGATAGATCACCTGCATGGAAGAAGCATTTTTATCGTTAAAAACCTATTCATTTCTACATAGCCACAGCGACCAAATAACGGCAAGCGCTCCCACCCTACTGAATAGTTTGAACCTAGGATCTACCCCGTTTAACCAGTTGCCAAAAATGTTTGCAACGGAACGCGGAGGATGTAAGGTAGAACCTATCTGGATGGCTGACCATATAGACCTGGCGAACTCGCACTGGAAGAAAAGGTGTGTAATGGTCTCATCGTGATGACAGAATACACACTTTCTACTTCCGTGCCAATTGCGTTTGGCAAGGTTATCTTTTGTAAGAATTACTCCTCGACGAAGATACCACGCAAACACCTTAGTTTTCAGCGGGATCTTCATCTTCCAAATTTTATTATTATCTTTAATATCGACCGGACCTACGGGTAAGATTAATGCTCTATACATGGAATCAACCGAGAATTTACCATTCTTCGTAAGATTCCATTGAAATTTATCTCGGCCTTCCGAAAGATTGATGGAATCCAATCGGCGGAGCAAAGCATTCCAGGATGCTAGTCTCGTTCCAAGTAAACTTCTCCTGAACGAAACATTTGGTGGGTGGGAACCCAACACCTTAGCGATCGTGTCGCTCTTGTTTCGTACAATTGCATATAGAGCCGGATATTGTTCTTGGAGAGTGGATTGGCCAAGCCATTTGTCCTCCCAAAAATGAACTTCCGATCCATCCCTAATTGAGAAAGAACCTTGAGGGAAAAAGAACTTCTTCGTAGCCATAAGGCCTGACCAGAAGTGCGAATCACCAGGTTTCCAAATAACCTGAGATACGGCTTGAGATCCCACATACTTTCTCCTAAGGAGGGTTTGCCAAGCTCCATCTTCATAGAGAAGCTTGGAGAGCCATTTACCAAGCAGAGCTCTGTTCTTGACCTCAAGGTCATGAACTCCGAGCCCTCCTTGGTCTTTAGGACAACAAACCACACTCCCCTTGCCAAAAGAATCTAGATCGGAAATAATCCAATCGTTTTAAGACTCCTTTAGGTAATTGGAAGAATGATATCATATACAGTACCATGTTCGTCAGCACCGAATTTATGAGCACCAATCTTCCACCCAGGGATAGCAGTTTGCCTTTCCAGCTGTTTAAACGTAGTTGAAGTCTTTCCTCCACCTTTTTCCACTCAGCATTTGTAAGTCTCCGATAGTGAATCGGAATACCCAAATAATTGATAGGAAATTGACCTTGCTCACAGCCGAAAAGTTCAGCATACAAGGCGGCGTTATCTTGAGCTTCGCCGAAGCGGAACAGTTCATTTTTATGGAAATTAATCTTAAGACCCGACAGTTGCTCGAAGGCTGACAAAATCAGCTTTAAGTTACGAGCTTTATCGATGTCATGTTCCATAAAGAGAATTGTATCATTGGCGTATTGAAGAATCGATAAACCACCATCGACAAGATGTGGAATCACTCCTTCAATTTGGCCCTCAGATTTAGCGCGTTCGATCAAGATAGCCAACATATCCGCCACTATATTAAATAGTATTGGCGATAGTGGGTCACCTTGTCTAAGGCCTTTTTTCGTTTGGAAGAATTTGCCAGTGTCATCATTGACTTTAATGGCTACACTTCCTCCCGAAACAAGGCTATCTACTAGCGCTCTCCACTCAGTAGAAAAATATTTCATTCTGAGGGTCTGTTGGAGAAAAAACCAATTGACTTTATCATAAGCTTTCTCAAAATCAATTTTAAGGATGACCCCATTCAGCTTTTTCCGATGTAGTTCGTGAACAGTTTCATGTAGGATCGCCACTCCATCTAGGATGTTACGCCCTTGCATGAAAATTGTCTGAGACGGACGAACTACATGGTCAGCCACACTATTCAGTCGAATCGTAGCCACTTTGGTGAAAATTTTAAAACTAACATTAAGGAGGCATATTGGTCTGTATTGTTGAATCCTTTCTGCCTCGTTAACCTTAGGTAGTAAAATTATCTCACCAAAATTGAGACGAAACAACTCTAGTTGTCCATCATGTAGACAGGCGAATAGCTGCAGTAGATCCGAATTGATAACGTCCCAAAAGTTCTGGTAGAACTCTGTCGGGAAGCCGTCGGGACCAGGAGCGGTGTTAAGTTTCATTTGGAAGACTGCCTTTCTCACCTCATCCTCTGAATAGAGTTTAGTGAGTAGACTATTTTCCTCATCTGAAACCTGGGTGTTCGAGACTCATCCAAAGTGAAGTTTCCTTCCTCTGGAGCTCCGAACAGGCCCTTATAATAATTAGTAATGTACGACTTTAGTTGTTCATGGCCCTCGATCGTTCCCTCCTCCTGTACAAGAGAGTGAATACGCTTTTTCCTATGTCTGCCATTGGCAATACTGTGGAAATAGCGAGTGTTTGAATATCCTTCCAGGATAAATTGGGCTTTGGATCTTTGGTACCACTTTAACTCCTCCTCACGCAGAAGTTTCGCTATCTGTGCGTTCGATTGGCTTTTTAGCTCAATCTCTTGCTCGGATAACAGGCGCACCTCCGCTAATGCCTCTAGAGCATCGATTATAGAGGAAAGTCGTATCTTTTCTTTTTTAAGTAAACCAGTAGTATGGCGAGCCCAGCCAACAAGGTGCGTGCGTAGAGCACGAATCTTATTGTTCCACCTCTGGATCGGCGTGGCACCAGCAACGGTCTTTCCCAAATTCTTTTAACCATCTCGTGGAAACCCTCACGATGTAACCATCCAAGTTCAAACTTGAAACGTGGTTTACATTGTGGTCTAGGCATATCGGTGGTCAATAGAATGGGAGCATGGTCCGACAGCCCCTCAATAAGTTCAAGCGCCCGTACCGACACCAATGGGAACCGAGATTCCCAATCAGTATCCATCAGTACACGGTCTAACTTTTCGTATGTAGGTTACGGGAGAGAATTAGCCCAAGTGAATTGTCTCCCGACCATTGTGATCTCTCTTAAGTTCAAACTGTCAATGACTGCATTGAACAAAAGAGACCAACGGTTGTCAAACCGACCCCTACTTTTCTCAAATGGAAACCGTAGCAGGTTGAAATCCCCACCAATGATCATAGGGTGCGGGTTATCTTTTGCCAGGTTTACCATCTCACAGAGAAAAGAGGTCTTGGCCTCATCCTGGGCTGGTCCATACACGGCGACAAGACTCCAAATGAAGTTATCGGATTTATTACGGATGTGCAATTTGATATGAAAGTTGCCTTCCGTAACCTCCAACACTTCCATGGTGTCAGGAGAATGAATGTTATGTTCCTGTGGATTCACTTGAAGTATTCCATATGAATGAAACTTGTGGAAATGATTATGCTACTGTTACTTATGATAATCCATGCTATTTTAATAAATCTTATGATAATCCTTTATTTGTGCGTAATTTCGAAATGCATGGTAATGAGAAAGTTTGTTTAGAAAATGTTTATGATAAAGCTCTAGATGATGGTCCTATATTGCTTGATAATATTATGTATTCTACTAATGAAAATGGGATTGGAGAGGTCTTGACTTTATCTAGGTGGAGTCCCATACCTCTTGAGAATGATCAATCATCTTGTTATAAAATGGTTAAAAGTGGGTTTGAAAGTTTTAATCCCATTATTTTTGAGCTTGATAAAAATTATGTGTTTGTAGATCATGAAAAGCATGCTTTATGCGATAATTATATTGTTGAGTTTGTTCATGATGCTACTGAAAATTATTATGAGAGAGGAAAATATGGTTGTAGAAATTTTCATGGTACTAAAACACCTCTCTATATGCCGAAAGTTTTGAAGTTACTCTTGTTTTATCTTCCTATGCTTGTCACTTTGTTCTTTATGAATTTATTTGGGTACAAGATTCCTATGCATAGGAAGTGGGTTAGACTTAAATGTGTTTCGAATTTGCTTCTTGATGCTCCTTTTGCTTCATTTTTTTTATTCTCTTGTGAGCATCATTAAAACTATCAAGCCTAGCTAAAAGGCATTAAAGAAAAGCGCTTATGGGAGACAACCCATTGTTTTATTTCTGCAATTTTTCTTTATTTGAGTCAAGGTTTTGTTTACTTCTGTAACAATCCCTTTGTATCCTTTATTTTATCGCATTGTTGTGCCAAGAAGAGTCTAATGATTAGATGATGCTAGATTTGGATTTCTGCGCAGGAACAGATTTCTGCTGTTCACCGTTTCACTTTTCTAAAATCACCAGAAAATCTTTTAAATCTGCAAATTTTTGTGCGTGATCCTCAGATATGTACGCATCTTTCATTAGTTTCGAGTTTTCTGATTTGAGCAACGGAAGTGCCTCGGAAAAATTCATCTTTACTGGCTGTTCTGTTTTGACAGATTATGTCTCTGTTTTTTGCATTGTCTCTTGTGGGCTTTAAGCAAGGCTCTCTAGACGTGGAGGGTTGTAGCTAATGTTTTATTGAGTTCTTGCAATGTGTCACAACAGAACCAAAGTGGATTAAAGTTTTTGAGTACTAACCCCTCTAATGAAGTTTATGAGAAGTTTGATGTGGCGGAAGTTTTCAAGGGTCAAGAGGGAAGAGTGATATAATAGGATGAATAAGAGTGAAGAGCTTAAGCTTGGGGAGGCTCCCATGGATCTCCCCAGCATATTTCAAGAAGACTCAAGCGTCTAAGCTTGGGGATGCCCAAGGCATCCCCTTCTTCATCGTCAAAATTATCAGGTCATCTCTAGTGAAACTATATTTTAATTCTTTCACATCATATGTGCTGTTCTTGGAGCGTCTGTGTGCTTTTATTTTCAGTATGTTATTTTTATTTTCTGATCATATCAATGTCGGATCCTATCTATATTGTTTGGGAGAGAGACACGCTCCGCTTTTTCATAGAATACTCTTGTTCTTCACTTATATCTATTGAGTATTCAGTTTTCGCACTGTTTAGCTTCTAGCTCTTGTTTTCATATATCTCTTGTTCAGAGCTGTTAGTTCTTTTAAAGAAAGTACTCTCTTGCTTCACTTATAATTGTTTGGAGAGTTTATGTTGAAATAACTTGATTGGTGTTTGGTTGGAACAGAAAATGCTGCATGTGGTAGATGGTATAATGGAAAAAGCTTACATATTCTTGTAGATCACTGTATTGGATAATTTGATACTTGTCAATTGTTTTGAGTTATCAAGTAGTTCATGTTTAAGTTTTTGTATCATGTAGTTAAAACCTATTAATGAAGAACTACCGTAAAGCTCGTTGAAATTTGGTTTGCATGATTGGTATCTCTAAGGTCTAGATATTTTCTAGTAAAAGGGTTTGGTTAACAAGGAAGACAGTGTAGAGTCTTATAATGCTTGCAATATGTTTTCATATAAGTCTTGCTGTGTCGGTTGATATCCTGTGTTTTCTTCAAATAACCTTGCTAGCCTAAACTCTGTACTGAGAGGGAATGCTTCTCGTGCATCCAAAACCTTGAGCCAAAATCCATGCCATCTGTGTCCACCATAACTACCTATAGGTGGTATTTCCTTGCCACTCCAAGTAAATTTTTCATGTGCTACCTTTAAACTATTCAAAAATTATTACTCCTATTTTGTGTCAATGTTTACCAAGCTCATGAGGACGGGGTGGATGTCTTTATGTCACCTATCAAACAGACTTTACCACCGGACTAGCGGCATATACATCCGCTTATCCATTAATTTTGCAAAAAGAGCTGGCAAATGGGGTGCCCAGTCCCAATTAATTACAACTTTAACCGCTTAATTCTCTTCACATTTTTGCCCTGATTTATCAGTCAAGCAATGACAAACAGTGAAATATCTGCATGTGTAAACAAAAGAGAAGAGGGATGATCTGCCTTGCTGGTAGAAATAACGTCCTTCATGGGAGCCGCTCTTAAAAGTCTGGTTGGCAGGGGTCATATTGTACTTTTCCATTTTCTGATTCGTTGACAATTAACAAACACCTCCCAAAACTTATTTTTACTCTCTATATGATTTCAAAAACTTAAAAAGCTCTAGCACATGATTTAATCCCTGCTTCCCTCTGCGAAGGGCCTTTCTTTTACTTTTATGTTGAGTCAGTTTTCCTACTTCTTTCTATCTCAGAAGCAAACACTAGTGTCAACTTTGGTGCAACAATTTTTATATGCTTGTATATTGCACTCATTATATTGCTTTGTGTTGACAAATATCCATGAGATATATATGTTGAAAGTTGAAAGCAATTGCTGAAGCTTAAATCTTCCTTTGTGTTGGTTAAATACCTTTTACTTAGAATCTATTGCTTTATGAGTTAACTCTTATGCAAAACTCTTTGATGCTTGTCTCGAAAGTACTATTCATGAAAAGTTTTTGTTTATATGATTCAGTTGTTTGCTCATTATCTACTTGCTAGCAAACTATAGACCATTGACCTGGATCACTTCATTCATAACATGTGCTTTACAATACTATTTGATCAAGATTATGATTGTAGCATGTCACCTCAGAAATTATTTTGTTTTTATCGTTTTACCTACTCGAGGACGAGTAGAACTAAGCTTGGGGATGCTTGATACGTCTCAAACGTATCTATAATTTCTGATGTTCCATGTTGATATTATACCAATTGTTACATGTTTTATAGTATTTTCTGGGACTAACCTATTAACAAGATGCCACAGTGCCAGTTCCTGTTTTCTGCTGTTTTTGTATTTCAGAAAAGTTGTTCTGGAAATATTCTCGGGATTGGACGAAACCTGGACAGGACCTCCTATTTTTCAAACACGTACACGAAGTCCGAAGGAGAGACGGAGGCGACCGAGGAGGGCGCCACACCCTAGGGCGGCGCGGCCCCCCTCCAACCGCGCCGTGGTGGGGTGTGGGCCCCTCGTGCACCGCTCGCGACGCCCTTTGGACTATATATTGCCTCTGCGGTAAAAACCCTAAAAGAATCGACGATTTCCCAGAAGAGTTCCGTAGCTCCGCCGCCACCAAAAACCAAGTTTCGGTGGTCAGAAGTTCCTGTTCCGGCACCCTGCCATACGGGGATTGACCCCCGGAGCCATCTCCATCGACCACGCCGCCTCCACTTCGACTCCATGATGGTTTGTGAGTAGTTCCCCCATGGACTACGGGTTCTAGCTGTACCTAGTTGGTACTCTCTCTCTCTCTCATGTACTTCAATACAATGATCTCATGAGCTGCGTTACTTGATTGAGATCCATCTGATGCAATTGGTGTTGTGTTTGTTGGGATCCGATGAATTGTTACATTATGATCAGTCTATCTATTAAAGTTTGTGAAGTTATTGTTGATGCAATCTTGTTGTGTTTAATGCTTGTCACTAGTGCACGAGTGGCATGATCTTAGATTTAAGCTCTATAATTATTGCTTAGATTGTATCTACAAGTTGTTTGCACATGTCCTTGTTCGGAACCCAAGGCCCCAGAGTGACAGCAACTGGGATAACTGGAGGGGATGGTTTTGATATGAGGATCACATGTTTTCACTAAGTGCTAATGCTTTGCTCCGGTGCTCTATTAAAAGGAGTACCTTAATTACCAGTAGTTTCCCTTGAGGCCCCGCTGCAAACGGGCTGGTAGGACAAAAGATGTTGTGCAAGTTTCTCATTGCGAGCACGTATGACTATATATGGAAAACATGCCTACATGATTAATAGACTGGATGTTCTGTCTTAATGCTATTTCAATTCTATCAATTGCCCAATTGTAATTTGTTCACCCAACACTTGTTCTTGGAGAGTTACCACTAGTGTAGATAGCTGGGAACCCCGGTCCATCTGTAATCATCATTGCTTTACGGTCAACTCCACGCATGCAACTATTTTCTGGTGCCATTGCTTCTGTGTTACTGTTACTATTGCTCTCATATTACTGCTGCTTTCACATCACCCCTGTTACTGGTGCTTTTCCAGGTGCAGCTGAATTGACAACTCCGCTGTTAAGTCTTATAAGTATTCTTTGTCTCCCCTTGTGTCGAATCAATAAATTTGGGTTTTACTTCCCTCGAAGACTGTTGCGATCCCCTATACTTGTGGGTCATCATCCGGCCATACGCGTGGCGGTCACGGAGAGCAACCGTCGCCGGCCACTCCGCCCACTACGCACGGGAACCGAGGAGGCCATCATCACGTCGCCGTGAAAACCGCGCCAGAGCGGTCACATAAAGTCCAAACGGCACCGTCTTCGGTCAGCGCTGCAAACCGGGACCCACGTGTCACGTCCCATCCATCGTTTCAAGCACGCCACTGCTTGTCAGAAGGCGCAGTCGCCAAACGCGTCATCCCTGACGTCAGCACAAACGTATCATACGGAAAGCACTTGAGTCCTTAAAAGGGTCGAGTCTGAGGTAACATTCAAACTAAGACAAATTGGTCACTCGATCGATTCATAGACAGACATACATAACTCCCATCGGGAGCGGATCAAAATTTTATTGACTGCTGAGAAAGTTGTAAGTTCTGAGATTATCCTCAACTGCAAGCAATTAAGCACAAGCTCGGGGGCTACTCCCATCGGGAGCGCTGTCGCGCACCCGATAAAACAGAGCTCAGGAACATTAAGTTGTCCAAAACCGGCGGTCGAAGCTTACTCGACTCAGATCGAAGCTTACTCGTCTTGGCTGCTCAGCCTTATGCAAATATCGATCACAAATCCCTGAGATTGCGTCCGCCGCATATATACCTCGGATGCTGCACGCACAGTGTAAAGGTAAGACCCGCCGATCCGTCGAGTCGGGTCGGGGCCCGCGTCCAACAGCGTAGGCCCTGCAGCTTTCCATGTCAACAGACATGAAAAAATCCTAGCGGACGCGTTAGGTAGCAAAGTTATGCTGCAGGCCGGCTCTGTAAGACCTCCGCGGCCTGAGTCGGACCTGACCAGCTTGTTTCGGGTTCGAGTCCGGGACTCGGGCTTGAAGTAGGCTAGTAAGGTTTTGCCCAGAAGTGCAGTTAAGTGGTCCCGACCCGTCGAGTGTACCAGGCCTACTATGTCATAATCCCTAGGCAAAATAAACAAAGCATTACTCGATGTGTATTCTGACTCAGCATGCACACTCGAGGCACTCTCGACTTGCGTTTATCCATCGAGCGAAGAACTAAGAACAAAAACACTGCATAATCAACCTATAAGGTACATAGCAAAGCAAGCAAATTGCGACGTGCACTTACGGAGGAGTCCCTGCCCGATTCTTCGAGTCGACCAAGTACTCAGGGGCTACTGACGTGGGTGTACCCTTCGGGTGCTCCACCATGAGGATACCTGGTGCACGTACAAGCTAAGACCCACGGATAGGCTCGTCAGGAGTCCACGATCAAGGCCCACGAAGGGGGCCCGAGAACATGGCGTACTCCCCAAGATTAGTAAATCCTAAGTCGGTAGAAACCTACCTTACCTGTAAACCTAATCGGTTGCGAATCCCCGAGACCCAGCCTCCAATATAAAGGCTGGGAGGGCCGCCGATCTTGGTCACGCAATCCTCATACCACCAAAACCCTAGCGAGATCGCATCTCGCCAGGACGCCATTGTAGCTCCTTTGCACACCTCATACATTAATAACCAGACAAGCATCAAGTAGGGTGTTACACTCCGGGGGCCTGAACCTGGGTAAACCTTGCTTGTCAGTCGACGATACTACAAACGCTACCACGTCTCTCCCCCTCAATCTCAACCCTAGGTACCGAACCATGGGATTTGATGTGTTAATACCACGTCAATGATTAAATAAAGCAACAGACAAAAATAAAAACAACACTTGCAATAAAAGTTTCCCTAACCAATTCCACTTACCAATAGCGCTACACTCCCGGGCAACGGCGCCAGAAAATAGTCTTGATGACCCACAAGTATAGGGGGTGTATCGTGATACTTTTGATAAATAAGAGTGTCGAACCAAACGAGGAGCAGATGGTGTTGACAAGTAGTTTCGCGCAATGTTTCACTGCAAATACTAATAGACAAGTTTTTATGGGTTTTTGTAATAGCAAATAAATAAAGTGCGAGTAAATAAAAGAGAGCAATAATAATTGCAGCAAGTGGCCCAATCCTTTTTAGCACAAAGGACAAGCCGGTGGTGTTACTTATGATGGCTAAGACGTTCTTGAGGACACACGGGAATTTCATCTAGTCACTTTCGCTTCATACCGCTGATTAGTCTTCAATGTTTTGATAAGTGTTGTGTGGGTGAACCTATACTAATGCACCATCCTTACTTGGACCAGTACACACTTGTGATTAAACCTTCTTACAAGCATCCGCAAATGCAAGAAAGTGTTTAAGAATTAACTAACCACAGCCTTAAATTCTGGAATCCTACACTCCTTTATGCAATAGCTTACCGACGGGGCTTTAGGTTTCTGTCGTTCCGGCAACACCAATAAGTAAACTAAATACACAATGTATTCTCCTAGGCCCATCAAGGTGAAGTATCATGTAGTCGACGTTCACACGACACCACTAGAAGAATAACACCACAACTTAAATATCAAACCATTAAATACTTCTCAACATAATTACACTACTAGTGCCAAGACTTCTCCCATGTCCTAAAAAACTAAACGAACTACTCACGAGACATCATTTGGAACATGATCAGAGGTGATAAAGTGGTGAACAATATTCTGGACATAAAATTAATTCACCGATAAAACTCAATAGCATCAACTACGACAAGTAATCAACACCGAAAAGTAATCCCAATAAACTACACAAGGGGGAACCCTAGATGTCTCAGCGGAACAGAGTGGAGCGGCGGTGATGACGGTGCTGGCGGTGGAGATGTTGTGGATGATGTTCCCGATGAAGCCCGTGGCGATGATGATGATGATGACGATGGCAACGATTTCCCCCTCTGGGCCGAGGCGACGGCGGAATATTTCTTCGAAGCGTCCCCCTAGATTTTTAAGTCATAGGGAAGATATACACGAGAGGGGGGAGCCAGAGGCGACCCAGGGCCGCCAGGAGGGCCCCAAGCATGGCCCAAGGGTGGACTGCGGCCAGGGGGCGTCTGGCGCCCTGGTGGCTCTCCTCTGCTCCATCTTTTGGCTCCGTCCATCTTTTGGCAAAATAATAATCCTTGAAATTTCTTGGAATTTGTGGAGTTGCAGAAATATAGTATCTTGACGGTGTTTTTTCCAGCCAATTCCTGGCTCCGACAGTTTAATCCCCAATAATCATCTACCATGCAAAATAAGATAAAATAACATAAGTATTGTATTCTAATATGAAATATATCGATGAATAACAATAAATTATAATACAAAATAGTGATGCAAAATGGACGTATCAGCCGGCCTTTAAAAAATACAACTGTGACAGTAGTTCAACCTGAAGCAACAGGTTCTCTATAGCGAATCCTACTTGACTACGAGCGCTACGCGTACCCCTCCAGCATAGCAGTCACCTAAGCAGGTCAACACGGTAGACAATCGCTAGTTTATGGTTCTGGTTTTGGGAATATTCTACTACCTCCGATCCATATTAGTGGACACAACTTTGTCTAGATACACATGTATTTAGTCTAAATACTTAACTCGATACATATGAATTTAGACAAAGCTATGCCCACTAATATGGATCGGAGGGAGTAAAACATTCTAGTTGGGTTTTTCTTTTTTACTGGTTTTTTTTTCTGTTTTCACTGGTTTTCCTATTTTTTGTTTTTTGTCGGGTTTTTTTCTGCTGGTTTTTCTATTACTATTTCATGTTTGTTATTTATTTTTTTGCTTTTCCTTTTTTGTCACATTTTTTAGGATTTTGAGAAATGTTCAGATTCAAAAATTGTTCAGTTTAAAAAATGTTTAGTTTTGGAAAACTAGCGGGGTGGCCCGCGTATTTGCGCGGCTAGACTATCTACTTGATGTTGTATCTTCCTATCACATTTTCTAAAATTTGGAGAAAGATTATCGATGGCTAAAACTTTAATACTTTAAGAACCGTTAGGTATTTTTAATCAATTCATGTATATTACCGTGGCTTAGATTTTTTTTTCTTCTCAAGTTCATGTATATTATCGTAGCTTAATTTTTTTACTTATTTGACATTTATAATGTCGTTGGGTCCAACAAAATATTGTGCCGATGACTTTTTTTTGTATCCCATTCCTCTTTGCTTTAGTTTTCTCATCTTTACATTTGACAATTCATAATTGAATTTTATTGGAGTTAAAATTATAAATTTTATGTTTTCCTGTAGCCGTATTTTATATTTTTACTTTTTGAAAATACATGTATTTCCCCAGATTATTTAGCCGAGATTTTTCATTTTTTCCATGCATATTTATTGTATTTATCTGACCATTATTTTCCTCACTATATATTTGAGGACACGGTCAGTGATTGTCAATGACGGTCCAATCTCTACATTTCTTATGAAAAGCATGGAAGAGAAATCCCCTTTCCCTTTTCTACTTCCTGGCCATGCTCTTGGAGGCGATTCTTGACCAAGTCGTGGATGCGCGCTGGAGCTCCGGGTATGGCGTTGCCCGCCTGCGAGACTGCATCTCGCCATCCCTGATTTGCAGTGCGGTGGCCGGCAAGGTCAGTGCGGACTGCACTTTGCGCGACCCGCGTGGACTGGATGTGGTCGACGTCGACGAAGGCGGCAGGTGCGGCTCACATTCAGCATTCAAGGTGCGTGCCTCACTGCTCCAGAACCCCCCCCCCCCCCTTCACGGCCGCTTCCCCATTTCTATTTTTCCCCAAATTTTAGTTACAGCTCTTGTGTTGTTTATCTTGTAGCTGAAGCAGCCACAGGTAAATCCGTCATCCTATCTCCCTCCCAAATCTTCATTTATCCCAGCTGCAGACTTCATGTATATTTAGTTCTTCGTCAGATACATAGCCATGTAGACATTTAGAGGATGAGATTATCTTAGAAAGGCAAGCCATCAATCAGTCTTCAGGAGTTTCGTGACCATCCTAAGAATACCAGAACAGCTAGCAGGTGACATCAATATCAGATTTTAGAACAAACATATGCAAGAGGTCATTTGGGTCGATAAAATTGTCGATGGCTAATCCCGATAATATGGTACAGATTACAACTGTTGACCATTTTCTGCACCCTTACAGACATAGTTTTGTGTGTGCAAATTAGCCAGATCTGATGTTTTGTTCAGCCTGCTGACTTTGGTGGGCATCCCCTTATATTTGAAATGCATAATAGAAGCTAACATTATCATAGGGAAGAAAATAGTAACTAAGTTGCAATCATGTATCCTATATGACCCTTTTAATTTTATTATGACTTGTTTGCGAAAGGCGGATATAACATCATGCTGAGTTGATTGCCTCCTGGCTGCTGAGGCGTGTAACTTTTTTTTAGCTCAAGCACCAGTAAACTTAACCTTGTTCAGTAGCACATTTTTCCCAACTATTCCAACCAATAACGGAATAGAGCAAGGTGTGCGTGCTGGAGTTAAAACCTGGCAGAAAAGTGTCTACACGAAGTCTTCCTTGTCAGCACCTATCTTCTTCTCTTTCAAAGTATTTTAGACTGGTTACCAACATAATATTTCGAGATCTAGTTGTCATTGGAGATAATAGTACAATGAAGTTTCTGCGACTGTTCTATGTATAGAAGAGCATTGACCAAGGACACCGATGCAATGTTGATCTTTCAAATTGATTAAATTTGCTAAGAACTAATGTTAGACTGTGCATATAAATAAATCATAAATGAAAGCAGAAAAATTAAATTGGACTAGCAAAACTGCCCGTGCGTTGCAACGGCTCTAGAAGAAATTAGTACATGCTCACAATCATGCAAAACAACGTGTTTACTTTTTTGTTTTAATCTATATCAAATAGGGGTGCTGATGATTCCTATAAAATATTTTTAAGACCTGGAAGGTTCCACTACTCAAGCTTTGTTTCTTCTTGTTAACGGAACAAAACGAATTTATCATATAAATCCACCTGCATTTTTGGTGCAAGAGAAGATAAAATGCTTAGGCGAGAAATTCGTCAATAACCTAGAGAGAAAAATTAAGGTAAACCTGCTACTGGTCTGAGGAGGTTGTGCTGGTCAGTCCCGATGAGGTGCCGGGTGAAGATCGTCCTTAATCTGCTCCCTGTGGAGGAAACTACCGCCGGTCATGTGCATAACTTTTGTGTTATGTAGAGAAGCCACGGAATGAGGATACTCTTTCCTTTACCTTGTACCTGCTGAATCAATCAAAGTCTTGGAGTTCAGGTCCAGAGATGGAAGGGCACCAAGGTTGTGTTTATCCAGGCTCCGCTTGACTTTTGCCAAGAAAACACGTCATCGAGAAAAATCGGCGAGAACTCATGCCGGGCTTGCCGGCCGCACGTACTGGATCTTGGTTGATTTGTTCTTTGGGATGTACTAAGCCGGCTAGTTAGCTGATGGATTTATCGATTAGGCTCATGACCAAGCGATTGCTTCTTGTGAGGACCGAGGCCGGACCTGCAAACGTAGATGCATAGCTATCCACGAAAAACCTTTTTTTCGAATTAAGGGGCCCTCATTGACATGAAACCAGGATAAGGTCCGTCTGATACATAGTTCATCAGGCCAAATTTTCCATAAAAAACCCTTCGATGTACAAAGCTGGCAGCTAGAATTGATCGATCATGCATTTATGCTTCTGGAGGAGTACTTTACGCCGAGGACCTGCAGCTGCAAAGCTAGAGCTGGATGGCAAGCTTATGGATTGATCGATTATAACGGTGGCCGAGTTAGGGCACACCTCGGGAGACGACGATGTCGCTTGATGGGTGCGGCAGCTCCCCAGCGCCTCCGTCTACCAGACCACATCGAGGTGTCGCTCCGAGCCGAAGCTGAACGCCTCAGCCCTATTGGATCGCGCCGCCTCCTCAGGGAATCATTGCCGAGATCAAACTCCCCGTTTGCCGTTGCTGATATCTTCGATAGATCGATTTCTTGGATCGATTATGTCGCTCCCGCCCAAATCAACATCGTCTTCTGTTTCGTGCTCAGGGCCGCCGCCTCTCGCATGCTCGACCCAACAGTGCATGCAAGTTTCGCCGTCCATCCCGTGCTCTCATTGTTGGCTGCCTTTTTGACATCTCGTCTTCCCCGCAAGCCGCTCCCGCCCGTCGTCCTCGTCGACACATGACGAGATCAGCGCCGCAGCTGCTCCCTTTGAGTCCGGCCGCTGCAAGCACTCTCGGTTCTCTGCCGCCGTCGACTCTCGCCAGAGGAAACCTAGGAGATCAACGGAGGAGCGCATGTCCAGATCAAGCCGAGATGATCGATCTATACACCTTATTTCTGAGATCGATCTGTTACCGCCGAGCGCTAAAACAGGGAACGTTGTGATTGACGTGCTTGGGGTTTCGGTTCAGGATTCCTTTCCTCTCAGCACTCGTCGCCCGGAGCGCTAACGGACGTACACGATGTATGAAGGAAACGCGGACGTGACATACTACAAAGGAAACGTGGGCGACGTACGAAACCAAAAACGGACCAACAAAACGGTGCCTAACTTATGAGTGGCATAGGTGGGTAATTATTCACAACTTTATGGGTAAATCCAATCTCATGACACACCAAACCGCGGAAGACTTAGCGCTTTTATTATTAGGTAAAGATTTCCATGCTGCATATCTTTGGATCTAACGTACATCACAGTATGTATATGGAATAGTTAGAGGAAAGTGCTTTAACTACAGAACATCTTGTCCATTCTAATAAGAAACTACTATGGCTTACTTTAGATAGATAAACTACTAATTTGCAAAAATTCTAGACAATTCCATTCTCTTTGGTTATGTGTCCTTGCATTTTACATCATTTGTTCTGTTTTGAGTCCGTTAGCCTTTCAGCCAAGCTTCATGTCATCCTTGTTGCTGCAGCAATAGAAGGCAGTGCTTTTTCAACTGTTTTGGATTTACCTTTTTCATTTTCTGAGTCATGAGATGCTGCAATAGATCTTTGTCTCCTCTTTTTGTCATTGACACTGATTGATAACTTTCTATCTTGATGCTCTTTTTGATTTACTGTACTCCCGTTGCTTTTATCTTCTCTCTTTTCTTTCACATGGACCATCTCAATGTGTTTTTGGTTGGTTGGCATTGGTTGTTCAGTACCTGCAAAATTACAATTACAACGATTAAGTAATAGACATGTTGTTAAAAAAGTTCATATCGTCAAGTATGGGTTGCTACCGTGCCTTGTAGCCATGGCCTGAAGCTGATGGCATGCCTTTGATCTGGATCGTCCTGCTGCCTTATCGTGCCTTCGATCTTCGGGTGCAAGCGAGAGTTGTTGGCGAGACTTTGCTCTGTCATGGGGCGTTGCCGACGTCTTGTGTTGATTCGATTTGCAATGGTGGGCCTTTGATCTGCTGGCTTTTTGTTCACTTCAATACCACGAATAATTTCATTGTTTAACCAGATGACAATAAGAAAAGCACAAAACAATGCGGTGACATAATTGCATAGTTAGAACACAATTTTAGTACCTTTGAGGCTCGTAAATACGTCTCGCTATATATACCATAATATACTGCTGCTGGCTGTTAGTGCCTCCATGTATTGATTTCAGAGTCTTCAGCCGCGTGAGATTGGTTCGAATTAGCAAATTGCGAGGAGCCGCGTGAGATTGGTTCGAATTAGCAAATTGCGAGGCTGATGGAAAAGATGACATCGGTTTCGATGAATAAGTATTTGATCTGTTTATCCCCTTATCTTTTGTGTAATCATATTATATTGAATAAAAAACAGTAAATCCACGAATAAGTATTTGATCTGTTTATCCCCTTATCTTTTGTGTAATCATATTATATTGAATAAAAAACAGTAAATCCACAATCTACACCTATTGTAACAGTTCAATGACTGAAAGTCTGAATTTACTATTCCGTCCATCAGAATTCAGACTTATTATTATGAACCAAAAATTACCTACGAGGAGATGCAGAGAGGGGCAAAAGACGTTCAGTTGATAGCAATGAGCCGACCTGCCGACGAATGTAGCACGATTTTCGTTTGAGCTCTCATGGTTGAGAATGGAAGGGTTTTATGATATGGTAGCAGCTGAGTGGGTTAAACCGGCTCGAGGGTCGACACCTATTGAGGTGTGGCAAAATAAAATACGTCATTTGCGACGTTTTCTTAAAGGTTGGGCTAAAAATCAGAGTGGCAAATATAAGAAAGAGAAAGAGAGGTTGCTAAAGATTATCGACGAGCTGGATATTAAAGCTGAAACTAATCCCCTGTCGGTATCAGAGCGGGATACTTTAAGGGAAGCGAATGATAGGATCTGTTGCCTTCGGCGCGACGAAGAAACTAAGTGGGCACAAAGGGCAAAAGTGAAACATATTCAGGAAGGTGGAAACAACACGAAATACTTTCACCTTATAGCGAATGGGAAGCATAGGAAAAAGAAAATCTTTCAGCTAGAACAAGAGGAAGGAACGATAATAGGGCAGGAAAATTTAAAGAGCTATATATCGGAATACTATAAAAAACTATTCGGTCCATCTCTACCAAGCGAGGTTATCTTGGATGAGAATATTACACAGGATATACCGCAGTTATCACCCGAAGAAAATAATATTCTTACAGCTGATTTCTTAGTGAAAGAAGTGTATGAAGCTATTGCACAAATGGAGCTAAACAAAGCGCCTGGCCCAGATGGGTTCCCGGCTGAGTTTTATAAAACATTTTGGGAGGTCATTAGAAATGACCTTATGGCTTTATTTGTTCAGCTAAAACAAGGAAATTTGTCTTTGTTTAAATTGAACTTTGGAGTCATTACTTTGCTCCCTAAGAAAGATAACGCGGTACAGATACAGCAATATAGACCTATATGCCTTCTCAATGTCAGTTTCAAATTTTTTACAAAAGTAGGTACTAATCGTATTACCGAAATTGCACAAAAAATCATTAGGCCGACTCAATCGGCCTTTATGCCGGGGCGCCACATATTAGAAGGGGTGGTGGTCCTGCATGAAACCATTCATGAACTTCAAAGGAAGAAAATGGATGGGGTCATCTTCAAAATTGATTTTGAGAAAGCATACGATAAGGTTAAATGACCATTTCTCCAACAAGCTTTGCGTATGAAAGGATTTGCACAAGAATGGTGCAACTGGATTATGCAATTTGTTCAGGGAGGAAGTGTAGGCATACGGGTTAATGATGACATCGGTCATTATTTCCAAACAAAAAAAGGGCTCAGACAGGGAGACCCCTTATCGCCAATGTTGTTTAATATAGTGGCAGATATGTTAGCTATTCTTATTGCTCGAGCAAAGGAGGATGGCCAAATAGGGGGACTGATCCCACATTTAGTTGATGGGGGTCTCTCCATATTGCAATATGCGGATGACACTATATTATTCATGGAACATGATTTGGAAAAGGCAGTGAACATGAAGCTAATACTCTGTATTTTTGAACAATTATCGGGCCTTAAAATCAATTTCCACAAGAGTGAGATATTTTGTTTTGGCAAAGCAAAAGAGGTAGAGGATCAGTATAAACACATTTTCGGGTGTGAGTCTGGTGCTTTACCTTTTAAATATCTCGGGGTTCCAATTCACTATAGAAAGTTAAGGAACTCAGAGTGGTACCCAGTTGAGTGCCGTTTTGAAGGCAAACTGGGATGTTGGAAGGGTAAGATGTTATCCTATGGGGATCGTCTTGTCCTAGTTAATTCGGTGTTAACTAGTCTTCCTATGTTCATGCTGTCTTTTTTGGAGATACCAAAAGGGGTACGAAAGAGATTGGATTTCTATCGATCACGTTTTTTCTGGCAGAGCGATGAAAATAAAAGAAAATATAGATTGACTAGATGGAACATTATATGTAGACCGAAAGACCAAGGGGGGTTAGGGGTGGAAGTGCTGGAACTTAAAAACAAATGTTTACTCAGTAAGTGGCTGTTTAAACTTTTAAATGAAGAAGGGGTTTGGCAGGAATTGCTGCAAAACAAATATCTTCAAAATAAAACCTTAGCGCAGGTTGAAGCACAACCAACTGACTCACCGTTCTGGAAAGGTCTAATGAGAGTTAAAGAGGATTTCTTTAGTAGAGGATCCTTTAAGGTTGGTAACGGGGAAACCACAAGGTTCTGGGAGGACACTTGGCTTGGTAACTCTCCGTTAAAAGATCAATATCCACTGCTTTACAATATTGTGCAACAACAAAATGTATCGATCCATGATGTGTTACACAATAGACCACCTTTGAACATAGGCTTTCGTCGGGCTTTAGTTGGGAACAAGTGGGATATGTGGTCTCATTTATGTATTAGATTAATGGATGTCAATCTCACGCAGGAATCAGATAGGTTTGTCTGGAAATTGACACAGAACGGGATATTTACAGTTAAATCTATGTATGAAAACTTAATGAATGGTCATACTAGATTTTTACAAACTTATCTTTGGAAGTTGAAAATTCCGCTGAAAATTAAGGTGTTTATGTGGTTTCTTCATAAAAAAGTGGTACTCACTAAGGATAATTTAGCAAAACGAAAGTGGAAAGGTGACTCTCATTGTTCTTTTTGTGGGAATAGTGAAACTGTTGATCACCTCTTTATTTCCTGCCCTTTTGCACAACTGATCTGGCGTGTGGTTTTTTGTACCTACAATATTCCTCCTCCCACCAATGTCACTAATATGTTTGGGAATTGGTTAAACGGGATGGATAACAAGACCAAAGCTAGGATTCGTATTGGCGTTTCAGCGATTGTATGGTCGATTTGGAATTGTAGGAACAATTTGGTTTTTAACAGGAAAGAATCTTTTCATGTTTTACAGGTTATCCATATGGCGGTGCACTGGATCCAACTATGGGCCTTCTTGCTACCTTCGGACCAGCGGGAGCTTATGGTGGCTGGATGCACGCGACTCCTGCGCGTGGCACAGGATTTTTTCTCCCGGCATACGTGGCAGCATATTAGACGACTTTCGTAGTTTACTATATAGTTTGCTCCTGTCTGGTTGAGGCCTGTCTCATTTTCTTAGTGATCTTTTGAGATGTAATAAGCTACTTGATACAAATTTGTTTAATAAACGGCTGTGTGCATCACTCGATGCAGAGGCCGGGACAACCCCATTTCTAAAAAAAAAGTGCCAGCAGCGCGGTGCGGCGAGCCGTGGCCGTGGGCAGCGACAGCCGGCAGCAACAGCACTTTCTCAAGATCTCAAGTGCGCGGTGGCGTCGTCCTCGTGTGGTTGAAACAAGCGCGTCCTGTATGCAGATGCGGCAGCGACCGAGATGGCTATCTGTCGAGCGCGCGTCTGCTCGCGAGGTTCGCGCAGCGACGGGCGACGCGCAGGCGCAGCGTGTGTGTGGCCACGTGGGTGGGTCCCACCCACGTACTGCTCATCTTCCTCCTCCTTCCTTTCCTTCTCCTCTTTTCTTTTCTTCCTCCCGTGCCAGGCCGAACCCAATCCTTCGATTCCGACGGGGCCAGGCCGAGCCAGAGCCGCCGGAGCCGCGGCTGGCCGCGGCGGAGGCGGTGGAGGCGAGGAGAGAACTTAACTTGGGGGGTGGGGGTGGGGTTCGCCGGCGACGAGCTTCGGTGTGGGGGGGCTTTTAGAGGGATGGTCGACGGCGGCGGCGGACCGGCGGAGGCCGTGCTTCGAGCGGGGCGGCGAGGCGGTCGCGGAGCGCCGCCGGCCGCGGGTGGCGGAGGCAGGCGGTTCGGCCGGCGTCGGCGGCGGGGGCGCGGCGACCTTCTTCCTCCTCCACGTCGTTGTCGGGGGACCCATTTGCGTGCACGTGCGCTGGTCGGAAACCGCGCGAGGCTTCGCGCGCAAGCTAGTCTCGCCCGGCAGCGACGGCGGCGCGTTCAAGTCGACATAACCATACATGTTTTTTTTTAGATCGTATAGGAAGAGTTAAGCCAGCTCGTTACGCAGGCACATACGATGCGAACGTGTGCTGACCTGCCTTGGTGGGCTTGACTAGCCCTGGCCGTATTAGGAAAAAGACACGGGCTGGGCTATTGTGGTATATAAATTTCGGTGAATTTTACAAGGGTGCACTGATACTACACGGGCCAAGCCCCGGGCTGTAGCCTCGGTTGCCTCATGGGCCGCTTCAACAAGCGAAGCGGCCCAATAAAAAGGTACTGTTATTTTTCTTATTTTATTTTTTTAACTGAATATTTTTAAAATCTTAACAAAATTCAAATATGAACAATTTTGAATCTAAAACAATTTTCAAATTTGAACAATTTCGAACTTAAACAAATTTCGAATGTGAACAAATTTTGAATCGGAATTTTTTTGGAATGGGAACAAATTTTGAATCGGAACATGTTTCAAACCGGAACAAATTTCAAATCTAAACAAATTTCGAAGCGGAACAATTTTAAATTTGAACAAATTCTAAATAAGAACAATTTTAAATTTTAACAAATTTCGAAATCTGAACATTTTCAAATTCTTATTTATTTTTGAAATATGAAAAAATCAGAAATAAAAAAATAAAAAAGTAAACGAAAAAAACACGCCGAAACGGGCCGGCCCACCAGCGCCACCCCCGCAGGCGACGCGAGTATGAAGTGTCGCGTGTGGGCGATGTATAGGATGTCCTCCCAGCCCCTCCGAGTGCTCCTTTGGATCGCTCGTTAGCGTCGCTTATGCCCCGCGCCGCCCACATGGTTAGCTACGTGGGCCGGCCAAATTGTTTCGCGCACGCAGAAAACGTTTCGCCCCACTGCTTGGACTGTTTCGGGCATGTTTCGAATGTTTTTTTTTGCCGCTTTTTTCGGCCCTATTTTTTTAAACACGAATATATTTTTAATCTGAATATTTTCAAACTATGAACCATTTTCAAAAAAATGAACGTTTCCAAAAAAGAAAAATGAAAACGCAAATGTTTCTAGTTTTGAAAATGGTTCGAAAATTTGAAAAATGGATCATAAATTGAAAATGGTTCCAATTTTGAAAATAGTTCCAAAACTGAAAATGGTTGCAAATTTGAAAATTTTCCAATTTTGAAAATTGTTCCAAAATTTTGAAATGGTTCCAAAATTTTGGTTCCTAAATTGATAATAGTTCCAAATTTAAAAATGGTTCCAAAATTTTGAAATAGTACTAATTTTGAAAATCGTTCCAAATTTGAAAATGATTGCAAATTTAAAAATGGTTCTAAATTTGAAAATGGTTGCAAATCTGAAAATGGTTCCAATTGTGAAAATGGTTTATTTTAAAAATTGTTTATTTGAAAATGTTCAGATTATGAAAATGGTAAGAAAAAAGAAATAGAAAAAATTAAATAAACGAAAAATAATAAGAAAAAGAAAACAAAACAGAAAACAAAACAAAACAAAAAGAAAAACAAAAAACAGAAACAGAAACAGAAAAGAAAACGAAAAAGAAAAAAGAAATAAAAAGGCAAAACCGCCAGATGGGCCGGGTCGGCAGAAGGTCCCCGTTAGCGGCGCGGCCGATTCGCGCCGCTAACGGGCGTTATATAGTATTTTCCCCAGCCCCTCCCCCTCTCGGCACGAGAAAGCCGGCAAATCCTAGTTGACGACCAGGTCGTCAACTAATCCCTCCCGCACACCCCTAACTCGATCTGGGCCTGGCCCAATACGCGTGCGTGGTGAGACCGAGACCGAGAGGACGACGGCGACCGAGACGACGGCAACCGAGCGACCCTCACCGACGACGGGGACGACGCGGCTGGCCGCGGCGCCCCATCGGAGGTGAGGTTAGGACCTCGCCGGAGACGGGGACGACGCGGCTGGCCACGGCGTCGCCGGCGGAGGCGAGGAAGCAACTTAACGAGGGGGTGCAGGTGTGGGTGGCCAGGGCCGAAGAAGATGGTGAGAGTGGGGGGGGGGGGGTTAGAGGGAAGCGGGGGCGGCGGTGGACCAGCGGCGGCCGCTGTTCGAGCAGGGCGGGTCGTTGAGGCGGCGCGGGAGCGGTGCGGGGCGTGGGTGGCGGCAGCAGGCGGCAACGGCCGGCGGTGGCGGCGGGGGTCGACGGAGGTGAAAGGAATCGAAGACGGAGGGAAAGAAGAAGAAATAGAGGCGGAGGAAGAAGAAGAATGCGCTGCGCCCAGGTCGTTGACTAGGCGCTCCCGAGAAAGCCCGTTCGCTGCCTTTCCGAACAGAACCGCGTCGCTTGCTTCGACGGGTGGGCAGGATCAGGCCCAATTAACTGGCACATTCCGATTTTTCCACCGGAGCAGCATGACATCTAAAATTTAGCCACATCTGGCCATCCGCGAAGCTTTGCATCGCGCTGAGCTAGCAGCGCCTGCCTCTCCTTGTGTGTGGTGTATGTTTTATCTGCTTGCTTGGTTTCTTCTCTGCAACCATTCACGATTACATACAGGCAGGTGGCAGGGGCGTACCCACTGATCTTGAGCTTTCACCAAGATGTGTGCAACCCACTCTTGCGATGGTACTGTTAGCCTCCTTATGCAGACACCAGGGTTTGCCACTGTATCCTCTGCCTTCAACAGGTATTGTTACAAATGCTCGGAATTATGAAGACAAAAATCGAGCTCATGCAGACAAAAAGAGAGTAAGAAAAAAAAATGATCGCCTCCTTGTTCTGCTTGTTGATTTGAGATCGACATCTTGTGTAAGTAAATCCACTCTCGGACCATAGTTGATTATTGAATGATCTGAGTTGAATATTGAAACCTCGGACAGGTACTACAATGCTGCAACTCAGGTCACGGTCACACGAGGATTGGAGGAAGGAGGATCCACATTTCCATCACCTCCCAAACGTACAGCAGAGACAAATTCATTTCTATTCAGCCTGAGACGTCTAGATTCACGAATCCTATTATCCAACGTCTTTTTCATCCTCGGGTCTTTGTCACACGAGGGAGAACCCAATCATATATCTTGGTCCTATATATGGAGATCAGTACCCGAACAAGGACGTGCTCCTTGGAAGCTGCTTGACTGTCACCTTTCAAAATCAATGCACTGATTGGCACTCCTCGATAGGTGTTGATTTATTTCCAATTTATGGATGAAATACCTATACTTAGACAAGAACGGCACCCCTACCTCGACCTTGATATAGTACTGTACTTGCTAGGCGTGGCACATCAGGTGTCACCCGTACTGAATTTCATCCATTTGAGGGATTAGCTTTAGCTGTGGCAAATTGCAGCGAGAACACACACCCACAGTGATTCAGTAACACATTTGCATCGAGACGTCACTTTTTGTGAACATTGAGCTAGAGCCTTGTTCTTTTTCGCCTGTCAATCTGTCATATGAACATTGAACAGCTTTGCTTTTGGTCGTTTTGCCACTACTCTATGTGGTGAGTGGGATGTCCATTTCCATTAATTTCCTCTCTGTTTTAATAATCTACTGCGTGCTATTCGCATGGGTTCAAAGTCCTCGATTGTGCCCTAGCTGCACGAAAGGATTTCTTAAATTTCCAATTCAACCAACTTTTCCTCATTTCAAGAAAGTTCACCCCAACCTTTTGACAATGGAAAAGTTCCTATACCTCGAGCCGCATGCACCATGATCCTTTTGTTGCCAAGGGAATGGTGCATTGTCGGGAAGCGCGATCACATACGACCCATTTGGAACAGAAAAAAACACGGCATGGGAAATTTAACTTACCCAGCAAGTTTGTCCGGAGATTACTTCACCATTTCCAAATACAGTATTCTTAGATATGAACACAGTTTCCACGAAGCAACTTTATTTCATCATTGTTCTTTTATGTCCATATATATTATTCAGAGAGTACTTTTATTCATGACTAATTTGGTGATACTATACAGTCTTTTATCTACCAAATCCAAAATGTTTCTAGTTGCACGATTTTTGCAAGGTCAAGTAGTTGAAAAGAGATATCATATATTTTCGGTGATAAATTGTACACAAAAAAAGAGTGCTCAGAGAGGAAGGAATAAATAAATCCAATAGCAAAGTGAGTAGTGTTATACTACTACTAGATATGGACATTGTTTTCAAGAAGCTGCTTTACTCATTTTTCCAAGAAACCGTCTTCGTCACCTAATTTTTCAAGTCCTTAAAAATAGTCAACCTAATTGGTTTGTTTGTGCCGTCCAAAAACACCATTGTGCTTTACGGGACATGAAAGTGCCGAAAATGCTTGAGAGTAATCTGAAGGATCTTTGCATTAAATCCCGCAAAGAGGTCATTTAGGAGAAATTAATCCTACTAGAAGAAACTTGGAGCGGGCACTCGGGTACTAGTAGTGATTTTACCCATGGGAGTAGAGTCCTACAGCAAGAGCACCTACCCTATCCTCCTCCTATTTGTTTGACCGGCAATTTGTTACTACTCGGGCGCTCGCTCACGCATGTGGCACATGAATGAGCATTGAAGACTCTACAAGAAAAAGGAGGGGTATCCACCGGTGGGGTGGGGCCGAGGATAGAGAGAGGTGAGAAGAGGACAAGGGAGAGGCCCTCGTGCAACTCTGATTTGATTGATTGATCTGCCCCATGTACCATATCCCCAACCAAAAACAAAGATCCAAAACACATAAAAAAGCAACAGAAATTGTCAAAAAAAATCACTCCACGCTCTGTCCGCAGCCTGAGCAAGTGGTAGAAGTTAGAAGTACATGGATAGATAGAATTGTTGGGCCTGCAAACAATGCATATGCATGTGAGCAGGCATGTGGTGGAGAGAGAGACCGAGAGAGTGAGGGAGGGAGATTCCCCGCTCGTGTGTGTGTGGACAGTGTGGATGCGTGTCGTCATATTAGTAGTCACTCACGGTACGTAGTACGAGGCCGTAGCAGTAGTACTACTCCCTCCGATCCGAATTATTGGTCGCGGGGTTGTTTTGCAAAAACAACCCGGCTCTTTTTCACCTGAAGGGGAAACGTCCTCCCACTGGTCAAACTCGCGATGGCCGCTTGAAGACGAAGTGGAGGCGAGGACGGCGAGCTCGCGGCGGCCGCCTCGAAGACGAAGTGGAGACGAGGACGGCGAGCACGCGACGACCGCCTCGAAGACGAAGTGGAGGCAAGGACGGCGAGCTCGAGGTCAAGGGAATAATAGCTCGAGCTGCGGCGTCCTCCCGTACCTCTCCCTGCAAACGGAGCCAAGCTGGGATGGCGGGGGTGACTATTATTTGTTGACATCTTGATTGATGTTGCTGCTCTTGGCAGCACAGACTCGCCCAGCGTGCGCGCGTGCGGGTGTCTGTATCTTGCAGCGTGTGTGTGCGCGCTCGTGTGCTGTACCCGTTTGGAAGTACTGTTGCCTTTACCTTTGGTGGGTGATGCCGATACGGTCCATTCCATTCGGGCCGATCGACGCAGGCTCCTTCTCGGAAGATTCCTTCTCCTCTCCTGGGAAACAATTCTTCCGTCCTTCCCTCCGCCAACAGTATATTTAAAAAAAACGGAGGCAAAAGTTTCTGCCCAACCTCAGTTAATTAACGGAAAACCAAAAGAAAACCGTAACAACAAAATAATACTAGACCCCACCGATCGAACAGCAGCCCAGACCAGATGGATGGATCTGTGGACGCGAACGGGGGGTTGGCTGGATGGATCTGCACTGCGCACGAACAACGCGGACCGCTGCTTACCTGTGAGCAACAAATGCTCATCAATATGCCACGCTTGCACAGCACACGCACACACATCAACATCACCATCTTACGGATCGAGAGGATAGAATTTGGTTCTTGCATATCGATCCACAAACAAATAAATTGCAATAATGAGCGTCCATGCATGCCCATCAGCTAGATATAGATAGGTCCATGCCCAGCCACGCCAGCGAGCCTACCAATGCAAAATGTCAACAGTACAACGCCACACATACTACAACTGTTGTGCGGCAGCGGCATGCTTTTCATTGCTACGTGCGCCGAACCCAACCCATCTAGTATCTCCTGCCGCTGCCATCTTCATTGCTCCCAACCACTGCACCTCCTACGTACTGTACGACTGCGCCTCAGGCCCACACGCGCACGAGCACGCGCACGTACGCGCAGCAGCCACTGCCGCATCGATACTAACTGTGTCAGCACAAAGAGCATCTCCAACCGTCTACCCTACGATTCGGCCCCAAAATTGTCCGTGGACACGGACGTGTCACATCCCGGTCAACCCCATATGTGGTCTACTCCAACCACAAGCTGCAAATTATGAAAGGCAAATACATGCAAGGATCATACAAATAGTTTTAAGTCACAAATAAATAGTTCAAATCAAATTACAATAATTAATAGTAGGCCAAACAAATATAAATAGTTCGAATTCACAAATAAAATAGTTCAAATTATTCGGACTGCATGTCAAAATGAAATTCACTGATTTCTCATGTGGATGTACATATGCTTCACCAGAACATTAAGTATTTGGGTGTGCACTTGTTGATCTCGAAGTTGTCGATGCATCTCAAGAAAATTGAAAACACGATGCGCATCTTGTTCGGGTAGGTGGGCATGCACTTCAGGCTCTTCACTATCATCACCTGTCATAGTGTGTCCGGATCCCACATAAGTGCAGCTCCACAGACAATACCCAACAAGTTTGGAGCACTCCAAATGCCCTCTCAACATCTTTCCTAACAACCTCCCCCGTGCAGCTGTAAATTGGGTTTTTTGTGACCAATAGGATTGCTTATAGCCTTCACAAATGCCGTCCATTGAGGATAGATACCATCGGAAGGATAGTATCCCATGGTGTAGTCGTGCCCGCTGATGGTGTAGTTGCACGGTGGAGCATCCCCATCACAGAGTCTCTTGAATAGGGGAGAGCCCTGAAGCACGTTGATATCGTTGTGGGAACCAGGCATGCCAAAAAACGCATGCCAAATCCACAAGTCTTTAGATGCGACTGCTTCAAGTACGATTGTTGCCTCTTTGCTATGACCTTGGTACTGCCCATGCAATCTGTTGGGCAGTTTTTTCATTGCCAATGCATGAAGTCAACTGAACCAAGCATACCTAGAAATCCTCTTGATTCTTCGATGACCATTAGCCTTTCAGTGTCCTCGACATTAGGTTCTCTCAAATATTCCGGCCCAAACACTTTCACCACAACGTATGCAAATCTCACCGTAGCCTCAATGCGTGTGCTCTCTCCCATCCGGACATACTCATCAATAGCATCTGCGGATTTTCCATAGGCTAGCATTCTCAAAACTGCGGTGCATTTCTGCATAGGAGAGAAGGATAGTTTTCCGCAGCAATCATACCTCAACTTGAAGTAATCATCATGCTTCGTCACTTTTTCCTCTATGCACCGACACAGTCTAGAGCTTATCCGGAAGCGACGACAGAAAAAAAAACCCATGGAAGACTCGAACTTCACTGAAATAATCGCCGTGGAGATCACGCGCGCCTTTGAGCCTATCACGGGCCACGGTTATCCTGCCCTTTATCGACCCCTGGAAGTTTAGAATATGCCCTTCCTTCTTCTCCATTTCCTCTTGGATGCACATCATCGACACTGCGGCTCCTCGTCGCCGTCCTCATCCATCTCGCCCTCACTAGACTCGTCGATGAACTCTTTGTACATGAACTCATCTAAGGCCGAGTAATTATACTCACCATCGGACGAATCCATGCCTGCAAATTTTAAATATCAAAATCTGGCTCCGGCAATTACACAAACACTTTGAGCATGAGCTAGATGTCTGGCGATGCAAAAGGTACCGGAGGCGGAGCGTACAACCGAGGTGTATGTCGTGCGGATGAATGGCGAACGCGGAGGAGTTGGCAACTTCCGCTGGAGGTTCGGGGCGGCGGAGGGTATACGATGGGAACAGCGACGGAGCAGGAGGTGCGCCGACAGAGAGGAGAGCGGAGGAGGAGAGAGTAGCAAGGGTTCGGTCCGATTTAGGGTGAAATTGGGTGGGTCCTCGTTTACAGGTCCGACGTGGCAGTATGTCCGGACGGACCCAAACCCTCCCCATGTATGGGCTGGCTTTGGGGTTTGTCCGACAGCCTGGATGTATGGGCTGATTTGGAGGGGGGTTTGGGTGCTGGTTTTCGGCATAAAACGTGTCCGGGTTGTCCGTCCGGACGTATATGGTGGGTTTGGGGTAGCCGTTTGGAGATAATTGACAAATTTGGCTCCCTACGTGTCCGCGGACAGAGTCTGGACAATCCCAAAGTATGTCCCTCCGGCCGTGACCCTCGAATCCGAATCCCCAAAACCAAACAAATACATGCACATATAATCAAACCACGTAGATCATACAGATAACTTCATATTTGGATCAAACAAAGTTCATACGGATAAACAGAGTTCGGACATTCCTACATACGGATAGATAAACCGATTCTACAGCAAAATAATATGAACTTCTTCGCTGAGGCGCCTTACCCTTCCCCTTCGCATCTCTTGCGGCGGGGCGGTCGCGCTGTTCGAAGATGGCGTACGGGTCGTCGGAGGAGCCGCATGTGCCGTCGTCGCTGCAACGGCGTGACACCAGGATCCAGACGGCACAGGCATGTTCGCTAGCCAGATAGGTCGCCGCATCGTTCTTCGCCGCCTCCAACTTCGATGCCGCGAGGGCGGCCTCCAACATTATTGTGTTTTTGCTGCGGCGGCGCCGTGCATTCGTTTCCGCAGAGGTCATGGACTTGTCGAGGACCTCCGCTGGAATCGGTTCGGGGACGGCAGCTGCCAATCCCTGCATCGCCACCACGTGGTCCGTGTTTCGGAGGTGGCGGTACGCACTCGCCTCCGAATCCAGCGTCCGTCTAGGCAGGATGAAAGGAATGAGATGCCACCCGTCGGCCCCATCCGACAGCATCCTCCAGCCTGGAGGGCCTTGCACCGGTGGCTGGACCTGGGCCGGTGAGCGGCGCAGATGCAGCGGCACGCGGTGGAACAACTTTGATGGAGCCGCACCATAGTGGCTGGAAGACGCCGTTGTAGCCACAAATTTAGACGGGCGGCTAGAGGATGCCGCTGCAGATCTGCGCGTCGCGGGCGTGGACCAGCTGCTGCATTGGCCTTGGCTCCCCGCCGGCGCAGATCCGCCTCCGTGGACCTCCTTGAGAGACCGCTCCGTGGCGATGCGGATGGATATTTCCTCATCGACATCCAGGGGGAGTTGGAGCCCGGTGCCCCCGCATCCGACACCTCATCATCCGACCAATCGCAATCGTCATACCGGAGAGGGAGCGCAGGGGGGCAAGAAGGGGAACCGACAAGAGCGGGGTGGAGTGAGACTAGGGTTCAATTGACGCGCGGGGATGGAGGTGGGACCCACCACGCTAGCTGACGTGGCGGTCGGACCCCCCCCCCCCACACACACACATGGGCTGGCTTGGGGTTTGCCGGACAACCCGGTCGTTTGGGCTCGGTATGGGGAGGCCGCTTGGGTAAGTTTTTTCAGTACGGGGCATGCATGGCTGTCCTCCCAGATATATAGGGCGGGTTTGAAGAGACCCAGACCATGGAGTTTTGTCCGGCACACCACAATTTCTAACTGCTTTGAGTGCCGGACAAATATTACCGATTTTTACAAATTATGAGCAAAGACAGAATTTTCATTGAAATTTGATGCATTATAACGAAATTTAAACTAATACTAATTTAGACTTAAACTACCACTAATTAATTTAAACCGCGGGAGGAGGTGGCGCGTTAGGGCCAGCCTCGACGTCCATCGCCGCATGAGAGGGGTCGGCTTCGTCGTCGTTCACCAAGACAGGGAGCCAGGTTCATTGTGGCCGGCGACCTGCGCCATCCAGTGCCTCTCAGACCTGCCATGCACCATCAAGGCATGCGCCTCCGCCTCTTCCGTGCACGTGCGCACAAGCATGAGCCTCTGCTGGCGGCCTGCGCTCTGGGCAGTGCGGAGCTGCCTCAACCTCTCCTCCTTTGTCGCCGCCTCGTGCGCCTGCCTCTCCCTCTCACTCCCATCGTGAACTCCTCCCTCGTCGTCGCCTCAGCCATCAAGCATCTCCTCTTCTGGTCAGGAACCACGAACTCCGCCATCTCTCGTGCCTCGATCTCCCTGTGCGACCTCTCCAGCGCTGTGCAACGTTGGCCCGGTGGAAAGCTTCTTCCACCCGGCGACGGTGAGCGTCCGCACTGTCACTAAATTTGCGTGAGCGACCTGGCCCGTCGCCCTAATGGCGTACAGTTCCTCGTGTGCCGCCCTCTCGGTGGCCATGAAGGAGCGGGCATGCTCCTCCATTGATGCGGACTCGAGCAACCACTACATGGCAGCAACCTCTGTCGCTGCGCTCGCCTCCGCGAAAGCCGCGTCCACCTGGTGGTACGCTTCCTCGTCACGTGCACTTTTTATATGAGGCACAATTTTATGCATGTTTCTTGTTAAATGTTCTCTTATTTCATTGATTAAACTGTTGCATTATCCTAGCCATAGAATAACACTAATTTCTAATTGTTGTTTTTCTCAGATCATCCCGTGCAGGTCTAGACGTGACTTCTTGGAGCATGTGGGCGTTGCCATTACCGACCATAGGACATTTGAGTTATGTGCACTAACACGATGAGCCGGACATATTTCAGTGGCGCTCGTTGGATAGATCTTATTGATTTCTACCACATGCAACCTGCTGAGAGGTGCACCTTCTTTCTCGACGATAATGCCGTTGAGACCTACTTCATCTATAGGGCACCTGACAACTCCAACAGTTCCGACATGACCCTAGAGATGATCACGACTTCATGCCTGAGGTGATCACTACCCTAGATGACTAGCTAGGTAGTTACAAGTAAGTTAATTAGATGAACAATAAGAACTTTGTTGAGTCGCACTCATATATGTTTGTTGAGTGGCGCAACTACTGCCAGTGCTATTTCTGTTTTCGTGTATTTTGTTGGTAATTATCGTCTATTAAATTCAATAACATCTGTTTTTAATTTCCGAAATATCATCACTGGCATGGCTTCACTCGTCGGTGATACCAAAATATCAGTGACGTAGTCTTCCCCACGCCGGTATTCCCAAAGTAACACTAGCGTGCCTCACACACCCTGGTGATCCCAAAATAGCACTGGCGTGGCCTCACACACGCCGGTGATCCCAAATAGCACTGGTGTGCCGTTACCGGCGTGCAGTTTTCCCGCCAGTAGTGTCAAATTCGCCACGCCGGTGATTAGCTGTTTCCTGGTAGTGATTGCCGGACGTTAAATTGGGGACACGAGACTCTATTGTCAGACGTTATATTTGGTAATGGGGTGGAGATGTTCTTTGGATTATAGGAGTTTCAAAGGATTTTCATAGGATTTCAATCCTTGGGAATTTTTCCTAAGGATTGCCTTTTGTTCAAATGAATGGTACTACCAAAATCTTATGAAAATCTTATGGATTGGATTACTATGCCTCAATTACATAGGAATTTGAACATCCACTCCAACCTCTGTTTAGACTGAAGTGTGTAGGATCGAGACACTTTTCATGTGTTTGCGTTTTATCCAAATGACAATTCCTACAGCTTTCCGGTGTGTTACAATACTTTGTTTTGCACTTGCAAACCTGTGAAATTCTTGTGTTTTTCATATTCCTGTGTTTTTCAATCCCGCGATCTAAAGAGGCCCAATTGAATCCTATGGGAATAACAATTGCCTTTAATTGTGGTGAAGAAATTTTTCCATGAGGTTAGACCTCATGTTATTTTCCTAGGATTTACACTACAAGATTCCTACAGGATTATTTCTTATGGGATATGATTCTATGAATCAAACGGCTCCCAAAGGAAAATTTCCATAAGATTTTAATCCTACACAAATCCTATGAAAATCGATCAGAGCATCTCCACCGGGGGCCTCCAAGTGACCCCCAAAGGCCCAATGGGGGTCCGGACGGCAAAATCGCCCACCAGCGGCACCCCTCCAAATGGTCACCCGAGCAAATTCGTGCCCGGCACCCCCGAAAGGGCCTCCAAGTTTGGAGGCCCTCTCGGGGGTGCCGGACATGGGGCGGACATGGGCTCTGACAGGGGTGGCCCGCCCGTCATAGAGACAGTGCGTTCAGGCGTCATTCAACGCGCTGTGCAGGAGGCCGGTCTGGCCGCGCTAATGGCGCAGTCGTCGGCGGAGCTGATGGCGCGATACATCGCTCGCCGACGGAGCTAGATGACGCCGACTGAGCGGCGCCTCCCGAGAACGACGACGGCCAGGACAACTGGGGTTATTGGATGGAGCGCTTCAAGCGCGAGCGGGAGGCGGTCATCGCCACCAACGACGGCCCCAAATCGCGCGAGACGCGATACAACACCGGCGGCCGCAAAAACTGGTGGGGGCAACCGGCCACACGGTTGCCTCCGTGATCGAAGCCGCCCGCCGACACGCTGCCATGGGCAGCGCTACCCCCTTCCGCCTCCTGCCTCCGGTGCCGCGCGTCCCTCCACGGCGCCGCTCACCGCCGCGTGATGGAGGCGGCATCACCTTCCGCGAACGCCGCCAGCCAGCGCGTTCGCCACCACGCCCGTGCGGGCGCCTCTTCCTCCGTCGCCCCAGGATGGAGGCAATGTCGGTGGAGGTCATCCCGGCGGGCTACGACGTGCCGTCCGAGATGCGGAACGAGCACGACGACGACTGCCCGGGCTTGCTGGCGGCGCTCTCCGAGTTGGTGGTCGACATCGAGCACGACTCGCCGGGCCTCATGGCGACCCTGGCGATGTCAGCCTCCTCCTCCTCCTCCGGCGGCCTCTCCACCAGCCGTGCGCCGGGCGACGGCGCCTCCTCCAGCCGCGCGTTGCGCCACGACGGAGCCTCCACCAGCTGTGCTGCCTCCTCCGCCACGGTGGTGAAGATCGAGGACGACAACGACGACGACTCGTGGTGGGACAGAGGGTAGGCTAGGCGGCGGTTAGGGTTTAGGTTTTTCAATTTTCGTTCAAATATTTTGTAATTTGCACCGAATATGAATGAAATTTGAATTTCCTTTAAATTCGTTTGAATTCAATATTTTTTTTTTGCTTTGGGGTGCGCCGCTGTGGGCTGCACCCCAATTGACCGGACACATGTCCGGCACCCCCCAATTGGGCCTCAATTGGGGATGCCGGACACGAATTTGGAGGCCCCGGTGGAGATGCTCTCAAAATAAGCGGTATTGTACTCTACTCAGTAGGTCAATAATTTGGGGAGAGAGAAAGAGAGAAGACAGTGTGCGCGAGTGTGCAGGGCAGGGAGATCTAGTGAAATCAGGCGTGCCGTTGGGCCAAGGTTTTGTTTATGTGCTGCCACCCACACTCACATGCGCCCAGTAGGAGCATGTACCCCTTGGCCAGTCAGCTCCCTCTTCACCGATCTACATCATCCAATCCCTCCATATGCATGCTAGTTAGCTAGTTAAATCACAGATCTAGTTAACCACACAACACCGCATAATCATTTGCATGTGATGTGAAGGGCCATTTCCGATTGTAAACTTCGTTTGATTTGTCGCTTTTATTTTTAATTTCAAAACAAATGTCCTTTTAACTGCTCATTGTTGATCCGGCACCACTAAATGGTCCAATTGCAACAACCCCATGTGCCATCTCAAATGCAGCTTCTATCTGTCTACTTTTATTTGAACTATTTTATCTACACCACGCACACATGCTACACAAAACCACTTGTATCTCTTTGAGCTAGCACTGTGCATGCGCAATCAGAAGCTGGACACAAGCATGTATGGCGCACATGGCGCCGGCCGTCGACCACCCATGCAAGAACCCCCTTTGCAATTTTCTGTTGCCATCCTCATGATTGATTAGATCGACCACTCACTAACAAATCTCCATTCATGATCAATAATAAACGTACTTTGTTAAGAATAAACTATCAACTTATTACCACCTACATAATCCTGGATAATGGGTTCTTTGATTTAAGGGGATTTCAAAGGATATTTTGGAGGATTCCAGCCCTAAGAAACTTATATTCTACACATTCGTGCATGATTCGACTTTCATATGACTGTTTCCTAAGGATCTGCTTGCACTCTTGTAGTAATCTTTCTATCCACTCAAACATCTTCCTATAATTCATCTGTTTAATTGTAGCGTGTAAAACATTTTTATGCTAACTCTACAGTATTCCAATCCTATACTACCGGAGAGTTTATGCAGTTTCAATTCTTGTGTTTTCCTATAACTATGTTATAGAAATCATGTGAATCAAAGAGGCTCAAATATTTTGTGCTAGACCATTTATTTAGAAAAAAAAACTTTGAACCGTTTGTGCTGATCCAAAACGCACCAAAGAGTAGATACTTTGGAACATAAAATTTCCACCTTAGTTTTGGAGGGTATAAATCCTTTGACAAATTTTTTTTCAAGAGCCCTTTGGATCAAATAATTCAGTTGCCAAATCCCTATGGGACACATTTCTTATGCTAACAATTTTTATGCGAATCTCATTTGAGCTCAAATCTCATTTTATTTTACACTGGGGCATCAATTTGAATGCACCCCCGCATTGCTAGTTGACTAAGAGTACACCAAATGAGGGATTATGTCAATCATTTTCAACAAAGAGAAATACATTAATATCAAGATGATACCAAGGACACCCATCCTCTACAACGGCACAATTTCAAACAACAGTCACCGATCAATACATTGCAGATGCACGCACCCAATTTAATAAAAAAATAGAATGAAAGGTAAAACAAGAACAACACACTACAAATTAGCAACAACATCAAGCACTACCCGAAGCAACACATGGAATGCAAGGAAGATTCTCTAAAAGCAACACCTCTAGGAAGAGAACAACGTTCAAGCCTTGTCGTCGCTGGATTCAACCACTCAAGGCTAGATCAAGGGGTTTATCCCAAAGACGGAATTCCGGCAATCTCCAAGCAATGCCTTAAAAATGGAATGACGCGTAAAAACCGCCATTCCTAATTAAGTTCAATCAATGAAGACCATATGTAGATGTTTTCACTGTAGAGCTCGTGGCCAATTACTCGATGAGCACCGTGAGATAGAAGACACTTTGTATTGCCACCTCCAATATACAGAACCGATCATACACACTCATAAGCAACCACTAACCCACACAACCCTGACATGAACATTATACACAATTGTTAACCATGCCTACAAGAGCATGTTGTTGACCTGCACCAAGAACTAACCACCAATGGCAAGGAACCCCCACCGCCGGACAGACAAACACACTATCTAGAGGGGGCATGAAAAGTCCACAAAGAGGCCCCTAAAGCTAAAGGAAAAACTGGATTTCAAGGGAGAAAGCCTCGTGGCCTTCCAGTTGTCCCAAGCGGCGCTGCCAGGGCCAGCGCGGCAGAGACGTGTTGCCGACATGAAACCGGAACATCGCCTCCACTCCGACAGAGGCCGTAGCCCCGCCCTCTAGGCGCTCAGCTTCTCGTGGACCACCCTCTCGGCGACCATGAGGGAGAGAGCTTTCTCCTCCTTCGTCATGGCAGACGCTCACCGCCGCCAGGCGAAAGACGCCTTCTGCTGGGCCGACGAAGCAATGGAGCTAGAGAGGAGACGTCGGGGCCTAGGCATTGGCTAGGGCATAGTTTGGGCGTGCTGTAATGGAGATGAGACGTCGTGATGCGGGTAGGGTGTCCCGATCTTCACGGATTGAGGTCGTAGTGATGAGCACGAAGAACAAACGACGAACACTGGGAAACACGAGGGGAAACACGAGGGGCAAGGGTAAAACGTGGGAGATAACTAGTAAAACAAGCAAGGGAGAATCACACGGTAACCGACCCCGAGGGTAGCCCCCGAATCTCAAATCCCAAACCAATCTTACTCTCAATTGATACCTTTTCTCCACACCGGTAGGTCCACCGGTCCAATAGAATCCTCGAAGGGAGTGATTGGCAAGTATCTACTACTAGGAGGAGGCCTTGTACATCCCGGGAGTCGAATCCTCGGAGAGGTCTTGGTTTCCACAAGGGGAAAGTTGGAGCATAGCTCAACAAGTCAAATCATATCATAGTCTAACCCTAACCCTAGGAAGGCGAGGTCCTATTTATAGCCTAGTGGGCGAAGGGGTAGGTGGGAGGAGGTTACATGGGCCTTCAGCCCGTATTCCTGAAGGGCGCAGCGGTAGTACCGCTGGGGATAGCGGTAGTACCGCTCCTTGTATAGGGGCGGTAGTACCACTGTCTCCGGCGGTAGTACCGGTGGCGCTTCGAGGTACAAATGTATGTATTTCTGGTGGTAGTACGATGCTGCTACGGGCGGGTACCGACGGGAGTACAGAGGCACTTTTGGAGTTGACGGTAGCTCGGGAGGTATCCCGGGCGGTAGTACCGGATCCTGGAGGTGGCGGTAGTACCGCTGGTCCGGCGGTAGTACCGCTGCCTGGAGCTTCTTCTGCTTCAGCGCGATCATCAGGTGGGCGGCGGTAGTACCGCTGCCTGGGACTTCATCTCCATCAGCTTGTACGTCTTCCTCTTCTTGGATCATCTCTCGCACATCTTCGACACTTCCTTGTAGGTCTTCATGAGGGTCAAACCTGAGTATGCACAAGGTGTCGGAATGAAGTAGCAAACCATTCAAAGGGGTGTCGAATTCACACATAGAGAGGACCGAGGTCACCTTATCATGAATTGATTTGACTCTTGATCTTGTCATTGGACCATTTGGCGTAGTTGGTGTAAGTGGCCTAGGTTGGGCTACATCACGTCAGGAGGCCGAGGCGATGGCAAGGGAGGGGTTCGCAATGGAGGTGGAGAGTGAGATGGAGGTGTACGGGGCAGAGGAGTAGCGACATCTCCGCATAATGCAAAGCACGTGCTGCCAATAGAAGCGAGTGCGTGCGCATGCGCACGACAACGACAACGGCGGAGGCGCACGGGATAGTGAGGGAGGGATTTGCGATGGAGGTGGAGAGTGAGGGAGGCGTACGAGGCGGCGGAGGAGTGGCGGCCTCTCCACATAACGTAGAGCGCAAGCTGCCAATAGAGGCGTGTGCATGCGCATGCGCACGACATCGGCGAAGGCGCACCAGATGGCGGCGCAAGGCTGGGTGGAGAAGCGTTGGCTCGCGCATGTTGCAAGCAGTAATGAGTCTGGCTCCCAGCTTTCTCCGAGTCGGGGGCGAACGACCACGAGGCTGGCCTCTCTCACATCGTCCCAGCGGCGAACGACGACGAGGCTGACCTTGCGAGCCACCACCTCCTGTCGTTTAGATTAGTTTAGTTATAGTTTAAGTCTAAATTAGTTGTAATTTAAGTTTTTGTTTAAATTTAGTTGTAATATAAATCGTGTCTTTGGCTCAAAGCGGCGTAGGTCTTGTCACGGCCAAAGTGTCCCATGAGTGATCCTCCATGTGATTCCTTCAGAAGGACCAAACGTAGCGAAGACTCGAGAATGCATAGTTTGTTAGCCTTAAACAAAAATCCTTTGTGCAAATAGAATTCATCAATGCCTTTTATGTTCCATGCACATGGGAAAAATTGGACCAAAGAAAGTGTCTGTGGCATAAAGATTCTTGATCTCATCCAAAACCCAAAACATTGATTTCAAGATGCGTAAGTACGTTGGTTTTGTGGGAAAGAGCATCCGCTACAACATTCTCTTTGCCCTTTTTATACTTGATGACATAGGGAAAGGATTCCATGAACTCAACCCACTTAGCATGTCGTTTGTTTAAACTTGTTTGAGTTTTCAAAAACTTCAAGGACTCATGGTTGGAGTGGATGACAAACTCCTTAGGACGAATGTAGTGTTGCCAAACATCTAAAGCTCGAATCAAAGCAAACAATTCTTTGTCATAGATGGGATAATTCAAATGGGCTCCGTCAAGTTTTTCGCTATGTTAAGCAATTGGTCTACCATTTTTCATATGCACGGCACCAATGCCCAAACCACTAGCATCGCATTGAATTTCAAAAGTTTTGGAAAAATCCGGTAAAGCAAGAAGGGGAGTTTCGGTTAGCAACCTTTTGAGCTCATTGAAAGCAACGTCTTGCTCATGGCCCCAAATGAACGGCACATTCTTCTTGGTGAGTTCGTGAAGAGGGCCAGCAATTGTGGAAAAGTTTTCAATAAAGCAACGATAGAATCCGACAAATCCAAGAAATCTTCTAAACTCGGCAAGTGTCATAGGAAAGGGCCAATAGCGAATGGCATTGATCTTGGCTTCATCAACTTCAACTCCATCGGAAAAAACAACAAATCCCAAGAAAACAAGCTTGTTGGTGGCAAAGATGCATTTTGAAAGATTGGCATAAAGTCGTTCATTTCGAAGAACCAACAAAACTTGGGAAACATGAGACAAATGCTCTTGCAAAGATTTGCTATAAATCAAGATGTCATCAAAGTACACAACAACTAATTTTCCAATGAAAGGTCGCAAAACGTGGTTCATAAGACGCATAAAAGTGGAAGGTGCGTTGGATAGACCAAAAGGCATTACCAACCATTCATAAAGACCAAGTTTAGTTTTGAAAGCGGTCTTCCATTCATCACCTTCACTCATACGGATTTGGTGGTATCCGCTCTTAAGATCGATTTTGGAAAAGATGCAAGCACCACTAAGTTCATCCAACATGTCATCGAGGCGAGGGATAGGGTGGCGATACCGTACGGTGATGGTGTTGATGGGGCGGCAATCCATGCAAAGTCGAAGCGTGTTGTCGGCCTTGGGAACAAGAATGACCGGCACGGCACATGGACTCAAGCTCTCTCAAATGTGTCCCATCTCTAGGAGTTCTTGTATTTGGCGCTCAATCTCCTTGGTCTCTTCGGGGTTGGTGCGGTATGGCACGCGGTTGGGTAGAGGGGCTCCCGGAATAAGGTCGATGCGGTGCTCGATGCCGCGAAGAGGAGGTAGTCCCGGTGACACCTCTTGAGGAAATACATCTTCAAAGTCCTTCAAAATAGACAACAAAGGAGGAGGAAGATTTATGAAGTTGTTAGTAAAAGTAGGCTCTCCTTGCATATTAGGACATAGTGGAGGGTGGATGGGTTTTCTCTCAATTCTCTCATCTCTCTTTTGGTGGCTACTAGGGAGATGCCATTTGTGGCTCTTGTGGACTTTGCACTCTCATTTGGCTTGTGCCACTCATTCACTTTTTGGTGGATCTCTCTCTCACCACTCTTCTCACTAGGAATGTTGTTTTGTTCTCGCTCAACTTGTTTTTCAAGGCGTTCTTGTGCAGAAGGATGTTGCCTATGATCATTGGGATGGTGATGCTCATGTTGTGCGCGTGCAAGTATTTTGGCGTTGTCGGTGATCACTTGGCTTGGTGTCATGGGACGGAGCACAAAAGTCTTGGTGTTCCATTTGAAACTATAGTAGTTTGTCCGTCCATCATGTTGATGCATGTAAAATGCATACATGAACTTTGCATTATTTCTACTTATATTCTATTCATATTTGCATCATATAAGGGTTATATCACTGTTTTATAATGATTTTAGGAATATTTGACATGTTTCCTATTTTTATGGAATTAACCCTGCGCAGGCAGAAAACCCTATTTCTTTCCTTTAATGTTTCAGGGACCCAAACGACGTCCAAATCACCTGCAAATTTACGAGCGTCAATTTTTGGAAGGAAGAAGACCTGGGAGCGAAGGAAGCGAACAAACAGAGCCACGAGGGCCTGTACCTGGCCGCGTGGGACCCCCCAATTGGGCCTCGGAGCTCCGCTACCGTCGATCTTTCCTCCACCGACTCCGTTTTGACCTAAAAACGGCTATAAAAATTATCCCCCGACGTTCTCTGGAAGGAGCGCCGCAGAAACACAGAAACACCAAAACAGAGAGCTGGAGCTGCAGATTGGAGGGGGAAAACTCTGGCGGGGCGCTGCCGGCGTGGTCTCCATCTTCTCCAACGACTTCTCCACCGTCTCCATGATGAAGAGGGAGTAGTCCACCTCTGGACTATGGGTTTGTGGAAGTAACTTATGTATCTCTCTCTCTTGAGCTTCACTAATTAGTACCGTATGAGCTGCTGAACATGATTACGGTCATCTATGTAATACCTTTGTGGTGGATCTTTTTATGAGTTAATATATGTTTGAGATTGCAATGGTTTTGTTTCAGTTATGAAAGTAGATGCATATTATGTACCCCGTTCTTATTTACTTGTTATGATCAAGCATGTTTATGAGAGCGTGTGAGGGGGAACGTGTGCATTAGTTGGAGTAACGGGGGGTGGCTAGTGCAGTGAACGTGAGAGAAAGTTCTGCGATCCACTTGGGTGTTTTACCTTACTTTGTTGCCTCACTAGGGATAAAAAGAAATACCATGCTACCGGAGATGTGGGTGTGACCATTGCCACTACTCCATGACTAGATCTAGCATGTTCTTATTTTAACTTCATGTCATGATACTTATTGCTATACTCTGAGTTATCTTAATTACTGAGGTGTTATGATTTAGTTCGCATCTTGGTGGAGTATAAGAGAGACTAATAACCAAAAGGTCTCTATGTTAGGACGTGATGCCCATATAATTATAACTTGTCATTAAACTGTTGTGTTGCAATCTCATATGTCAACTCTAGTGTTCCATTGTCTACCACGTTATTAAAGAGAGAGTGCATTTGTGAAACCATGAACCCCGGTCCATTTTTAATCATAAGAAACACCTTTCCAACCACTTTTACCACTTTTCCATTTTCTGCCATTTAAAATCCGAAATACAAAAACACTTTTACATCTTGCATTCATCATATAAAACCCAAAAATATCATTTATCATTGCTACCACCATCCTTGCATATTTATTTACCACCATTGCATATTTATTTCTTGTTTGCATTGCATATTATCTTGATATCATTCTCACACCTTGTGCTTGACAACCACTAGGTGAGGTTGAGGACCAAAACATTTACTTTGTTTTGTAGGTAACCAAAAGAAGGATAGGAAAGATAAATCTTCACTACTGATTCCCCGAGAGTTCGATATTAAACCCTCGAGTCACCCTCGTGGGGAAAACACGTCTTCCACTTACTACACACTCTGCACTTGGAGTCTCAACCTAACCCATTTACTTTTCACGCAGGTAACCACGCGAAGGGCTAGCAAGTGTTTTCTGGCGCCGTTGTGGGGTAACTACGTGAAGGGCCATCAAGACTGTTTTCTGCGCCGTTGCCGGGGAATCATTGCTGAAAGGTTTATCCAAGGATATCTCACCAAGTCAACTTCATCACCAACTTGTGCTAACACCTAAGCTTGGGGAGGTTGCACCTACGTGAGCATCATCTTATCCATCTTTACCTTCAAAGCAATTTATCTTGTTTTGTCATTGTCTTGCATTTTATTCGGTTTGCATATTTATTTTCAGTTTTGCATAAAAAATTAAAAAACACATAAAAACTTTATTAAAATGGCTTCTAGTGTTGAAATGAACAACTTTGGTCAATACTATGGGAGTCGTTAATGGATGCTTGGTTTAGAATTAAGGGCATTAGTAAAAATGGTGCCAACAAATATACCCCTGCTACTTTGATAAGAAACTTTTATAATGGTCTAGATGGGTGGTCAAAATGTTTTCTAGACTCATTGACTAGTGGAAATTTGCCTCTGGAAATCCCTCACATGCTAATAATTAATGGAAAATCTATTTGGGAATTCTATAGAATCAAAAGATGAAATTATGATCAAACAACTAAAAGTTTCTATGGATAGGTCAATATTATGTCTACAAACTTATATGGAAGATTATCCTACTAAAAATGAGATGCATTCATTTATCCTTCATACAAAATCTAGTATGAAGAAGACAAACAACACTATTTCGGGAATTTCTTTGAAAATGGAAACTATATTGAATTATGCCAAGTCTAAAAAGAAGTTGACTAGGGAATTAAATGAAAGAATATCTTCTATGTTGGGACCTTTAGCAAGGATATTAAGAATTATGTTGAAAAAGGATGATCTCCAAATAGCCTTGAATGCTGCTTTAAAGAGAAGAAATGAGAATTTTGTTTGGATGAGGAAGTTAAAATGCTTAGTGAAGTCAAGAAACCATTGTTTGACTTAGGAATTGTAGCTTGCATGAATTAATATCTATCTTACAAAAATTTGCAAGTGATCCTTCCATCAACTATAACCAAGCTGGTTTTGGTTCTTATATTGCTAATCATGTCTTGAAAGAAAAGATTGCTAGGTACAACCAAGAGGCTATGATACCACCTAAGCTTGGGGATGTATGGATTCCCAAAGTCCTAGTAACCATTGGAAAAGAGACACACCATGCTATACTTGATCTAGGATCTAGTGTCTCTGTTTTATCTAAAGAACTATATGAAGTACTTGAATTGAAAAATCTTGAAAAATGCTCTATTGAACTTGCACTTGCTGATGATTCCATTAAACATGCTTTAGGAAAAGTAAGTGATGTTTGGTAGAGTTACATATGACATTTGTGCCTGTTGATTTTCTAATCATGGATATGGGGAATAAAACCTCTAGTCCAATTATTCTTGGAAGACCTTTTCTTCGTACTACAGGTGCTATCATTGATTCAAAAGAAGGGAATGTGAAGTTTCAGTTTCCACACAAGAAGTGCATGGAACACTTCCCAAGGAAGAGGGCACATCATTCAAGCTCCCTCATGAGCTTCGTCCACAATAAACATCAAGTAAGAAGCCTAGCTATATGGCTATAAAGAAAGCGCTTTACGGGAGGCAACCCGGTTGTTTTTATTTGTGATTTTCTTTGTGTCCTCTTGCTGTAACAAGAGACTTAGTGTTTAGTTTAGTTTCTGGAATTTTTAATAAAGTGCCAAGTTTTACTCATTTTGGTTGAAGTTGCTTATAGCGTTCGGAGATTTATTCCTGCACGAATCTGTGCACGGTATGATTTTTAATTCTTATTCTGTAACTCCGAATGAGCTCATATTTAAACTGTAGTGCAACTTTTCATCCTCTGTATGCATGAATTTTTCGGAATTTTCGACAAAGTTAAGTAGGGTAGAAAAATACGTTTAGCTGCTGCTGTTTTTCTGGACAGATTCTGTCCCATTTTGTTTGATGCATGCTTAGAACTTTTAACATGAATCTTTTTGATCCAATTGAGTTTATGAGTAGGCATACAACATTATACACTTTCTGGACATTCATATGAATTTTTGTCTAAGGATTATATGCAGCAAGAAATCTATTTGTTTATCACTACTAATGTGCCCCACAGAAAAAGAAATGGGAGAAACGGTGTTTTGAAGTTTTTTCACAGGGATTAGAGGAGATGCACCAAGAGCTATCCAAGGATGGTGAAGACCATAAGCTTGGGGATGTGAAGACAACCCCACTGGACCTACACACTCTCGGTTTGCACACGTCTAACTTCTGTTTTTCGATCGAAACACTTTATCGCATAAACTTGGAGCGTCTTTTTGTTTGTTTAGGTTAGATTTTTATTTTGTGAGACCACCACACTATCATTTATATATGAGAGAGCTACTGGAAATTTGGGTTGAATTATGTTGGATGCTATTATAAGATTGGGAAAAGGGATGTTGAGTTAATTTTAAAAGATACATATAATTGCATGATTCATGAGCTTGTTAATGAGTAATAATTTGCAAATATTTTATCAAGAGCTATCTTTTATTCATGTTTTGATGCTAAATGTTATTCTACCTTGTTTTAACATGGATTAGTTAGTTCTATGGACACTCATGCATGCATTTAGATGGTCAACTTTCTCCCTCTTGCTAGCCCAAAAATTCCAACAAGCAAAAACTTGTTTCCAACACCTTCAACCAAAGTTTTTCCAGTGAGTCCACCATATCTACCTATTAGCTTTATGCTATTCCGAGTATGTTTATCATGATATTTGTGTTATCTATACCTCTGAATGAAAATGCTTATGTTGTTAATTGTTGTGGGAAAAGTTGGTTATATAGCTCTCGAACTTGATGCACACTTTACTTTCATTGCATAAATAAATATGACCCATTGTGATTAAAATTATGAAGTTGTGGACTTGACAAATGTCTTTGGTTGAGAGTTAGCCATATGTGCTGTCACATGGCAAGCTTTCAACATTGCACTTCATCTCATTTAGTTGATATCATGTACTTTTGTTTATGGATGCTTACCATGGGTGAAATAAATGGGAAATGAAGTGAGTTTAAATGAGTTTGTATAAATGGTTAGAGAGACGCCTGGGCCGCTAATCTAAGCCATGCATCATTCATGGTGGAAATTTACTTACATGCTATGGTGAACCTTCTGTGATACACCTTACAATAAAAAGCTATCCAATGGTAAATAAAAAGGGTGTTGAGATTGTTCATTATGTTTGTTTGTCTTGTCATTTTGATATGGGCTTGTTCCATATCCTGGGACAAGAGGTACCCCAGTTGACGCTCTTAATGATACTATTATTACTTACAATGATATTTAACTTGAACTTGCTTTGTTTTCCAAGTTGAGTAACACATGGAGTAGGTACTTGTATTCAAGGGGCATGAGACTTTCAACCTGTACTTTGTCAAGCACACTACTCGTATTGCTTTCACTTTAAACTTAATCATTCAAGATGCTATGATAGGGGAATGAGAGCTTGACACCAAGGATTACCATATTACAATCATTGACTTAAGTAGAGAAGTTCAGAAGTTAGATGAAATTTATTCATGCTTTACCTCTACTCATATATATATCTTTCCAAAGTGTCCACCTTTTATATTCAGATTTTCACCAATACTCTATGACCATTGTAGGATGTTCTTACTTATTATTATGCATACATGTGGTCCATAGTACTTCTTCTCTTATGTTACACTTTGTGAATTATCATTGAACATCCTTGCATTGAATACTTGATATCACTTCATAAACTATCTTGCATATTGCTACTCCTTTTAAGAATGAATCATTTACTCTATGTAGCAATAGTAATCATCTTTGATATCCATTGATAGTATTAAATTGCAAAGTCCATGTTAGTTTTATCACCTTCATACTCGAGGACGAGTATAGGTTAAGCTTGGGGATGTTGATGCATGTAAAATGCATACATGAACTTTGCATTATTTTACTTATATTCCAGTCATATTTGCATCATATAAGGGTTATATCACTGTTTTATAATGATTTTGGGAATATTTGATATGTTTCCTATTTTTATGGAATTAACCCTGCGCAGGCAGAAAACCCTATTTCTTTTTTAATGTTTCAGGGACCCAAACGACGTCCAAATGACCTGAAATTTACGAGCGTCAATTTTTGGAAGGAAGAAGACTGGGAGCGAAGGAAGCGAACAAACGGAGCCCGAGGGCCAAAAGAGGTGGGCCCACGCGGCCCTGTACCTGGCCGCGTGGGACCCCCCTTGGGCCTCGAGCTCCGTTGCCGTCGATCTTTCCTCCACCGACTCCGTTTTGACCTAAAAACGCCTATAAAAATATCCCCCGACGTTCTCTGGAAGGAGCGCCGCAGAAACACAGAAACACCGAAACAGAGACCTGGAGCTGCAGATTGGAGGGGGAAAACTCCGGCGGGGCGCTGCCGGCGTGGTCTCCATCTTCTCCAACGACTTCTCCACCGTCTCCATGATGAAGAGGGAGTAGTCCACCTCTGGACTATGGGTTTGTGGAAGTAACTTATGTATCTCTCTCTCTTGAGCTTCACTAATTAGTACCGTATGAGCTGCTGAACATGATTACGGTCATCTATGTAATACCTTTGTGGTGGATCTTTTTATGAGTTAATATATGTTTGAGATTGCAATGGTTTTGTTTCAGTTATGAAAGTAGATGCATATTATGTACCCCGTTCTTATTTACTTGTCATGATCAAGCATGTTTATGAGAGCGTGTGAGGGGGAACGTGTGCATTAGTTGGAGTAACGGGGGGTGGCTAGTGCAGTGAACGTGAGAGAAAGTTCTGCGATCCACTTGGGTGTTTTACCTTACTTTGTTGCCTCACTAGGGATAAAAAGAAATACCATGCTACCGGAGATGTGGGTGTGACCATTGCCACTACTCCATGACTAGATCTAGCATGTTCTTATTTTAACTTCATGTCATGATACTTATTGCTATACTCTGAGTTATCTTAATTACTGAGGTGTTATGATTTAGTTCGCATCTTGGTGGAGTATAAGAGAGACTAATAACCAAAAGGTCTCTATGTTAGGACGTGATGCCCATATAATTATAACTTGTCATTAAACTGTTGTGTTGCAATCTCATATGTCAACTCTAGTGTTCCATTGTCTACCACTTTATTAAAGAGAGAGTGCATTTGTGAAACCATGAACCCGGTCAACCACTTTTACCACTTTACCATTTTCTGCCATTTAAAAATCCGAAAATACAAAAACACTTTTACATCTTGCATTCATCATATAAAACCCAAAAATATCATTTATTTTTGGCGAGTACGCCAAGGGCATACCATATATTTATAGAAGATAGAATTTAGTTACAAGAATACAGACCACAATTGCGAACAAGAGTGGCTGCAAAATTCCAACACTCCAGACTCCACACACTACTGACTACTCATGGGGGGTGATATCTCCCTCCTGCGGCAACTTGCTCCCAAGTTAGCCACTCATCTCGAATTCTCCTAACCAGCTGCTCCGGGTTACATTGGTTCTTTCTGTTGTTGAAGGCCCAAGCATTGCGGTGTTTCCATAAGCTCCAGCAAACCAGAATGATTAGGGTGTCAAGCTTCCTCCTGTCTCCTCTTCTGAACCCATTCCTGGATGCTTCCCACCAAGACTCTAGTCTATCCACCGCTGAAGGTGCAGGTAGTGTTACTCCTAGCTCTTGCGCACATCTGAACCAGACCTCTCTGGCATAGACACATTGGAGTAGAAGATGGTCAACCGTGTCCTCCTCCTGCAGGCACACAAAGCAAGGACAGGTTTGTTCCTGCAAATGATGCCTGAACCTTCTATCTGAAGTCCACAGGCGGTATTGAATGGCAAGCCAAGCAAAAATCTTGCACTTCAGCGGCGCCTTGGACTTCCAGATCCATTCATGCGCGTTGAACTCCACTCTACCAATGCAAAGTCTTTTGTAGGTGGCACTTGCTGAATACTGGCCTGATTTGGAGCACGGCCAGCTGAAACTGTCATCCTCGAGCTCATTTCGCTGCACTGAAGCCATAGCTAACCATAGCCTGACGCATTGGGCAATCCCCTTGTGGGTTCCCCGGACTAGCTGTCCGAAATACCCGATTATGCTTAACACAACGATCCCGTGATCAGTCTGTCGTTGCACATAATCCGAATTGGATACCAAAGTTTACATCCATTACAATACCGAATTAAAAGTCTTACATAAATGGTCATTTAGACCAAGTCTTACATAGGTGCCTTCATGGGCCAAACCAAAATATCAGCGGAAGCTACGGCGTAGTAGACATCATATTCTAACGATGACAACCCGACAGGCAGCTGACTTGTGGAGATCCTTAGTTGGCGTAGAAGTCGCCATACTCCTGCTCGGCGTAGTGCTCCTCCTCGTAGTCTGGCTAGGTCAATAGCCAGGGACGAAACCAATATGAGTACATTTGAATGTACTCGCAAACTACCCCAACATGAGTATGCACTAGTTTTATTTTAGTTGACAACTTTTATTTATTTAAAACATCTCTATATCTTTATTGAAAAAGGTAAGAAGAGTTTTATAACTATCTTTAAAGAAGTCACCAGTTTTATCTGTTTCTCCAAAACTCCTCCTTTTTCCGACCATAGCACGTCATGGTCCACTTTCATCCAACCACCTCATACCGATCCGTTGGTATAGGTGTAGGAAACAATCTCCACTTCATTTTTCTTTTTAAAACTCAATTCTTTTAAAACCTTGCACATGGTCAAAGTAGGGCCTCCCAACTGTCCATTTCCGAGGACTCGGCTATTCGAATAGTTTTACACTCTGCAGAGTTAGCACGCTTTTCCCACATCCATCCGGCAACTCATCGTGTCCGCCACGTCTCGCCATACAAAGTGTATGCGAAGTAAGCCGCCGACCATAGCCTGTCCTTTGCTCATGCTAGTATAGGATCCTTCCCATATGACACTTCCAACACACTGAACCCAGCCCGTCGGAATCTAAGTGTGAGGACTCATAGGTTTTGTCCGGCGGTTTATGGTGGAACCTTCAATCCTCCTCCTTATCTTTTCATAGAGTTTGAGCGAGGACCCGGGTCAGGGGTAGATCAACATACTATCCCCTCATGCATGACGGAGTCATCTCCGTCGATGAGGTATCCAGTACTAATATGAGCAAATTATATGACTAAGCCCTTTCCCATATGTGGTGGATGTGGTCGCACAGGGTATCGGATGGTAGACGTAAGTACAAGGACACACTGTGCATTTTTCATAAACATCACCATTTTTCCACTTCTCCATTCCAACACCGACATCTCGGCATTTCATAATCTCACAAGTAATTGCAAAGGAGTTTTGAATAAATCATATTTGTTTTTCCCATCCTATAATTTGATATAACTATCTTATATTTCTACATAAGTGGCAAAATAATTTCCATATACTTTTGAAATGGGTTTTATAAATCTTGCCTTGAGAGTAAAACATGTTATGAAAGTAGATGCATATGTTTGTAGTGCAAGCTCAGAGAATAGCTTGCCTTGCTCGGCAAAGTGACCTTGATCTTGTTCTTCAGTTTCAACAAACTCTCCTTCCTCGATAAATCCGACAACGTTCTCATCTAATTAATAAACAAACAATGCAAACAATCACTAATCTATACAAGCAATCATCTCAACATAACAATCATAAACATCACAAATAGCTACTGCACACATCAAACCATACAATTTGGTTTTCAAATAATTGAATTAAACATTATTTAATTACTTCTAAATTATGGCAGAAACTTGTTGAACATGTTTAATTCCACAACTTGAGTTCTGTTGGACACAAAAATACAAACTAAAATTCTATGGAAAGCTACTGATGTGTAGAAGACAACACAATTTGATTTGGGTCAATTGGAGTTACAAATCTCCCTACACATTTGTTTGAATCCAGTAACTTAATAATCAAGTTTTGGTTACCAATTAAGTTCTGTTGACCCTAAAATTAAATCCTTTTAGGGGTAACTAAACATGGCTAAATGTGATCTAACAAAATTGGTCCTAATTCATTTGGGTTAACCATTAAACATATTTAAATGTTTGAGTGCAGAAGGGTGTTTAAACTTCAACTTAATACTAAACAAATACTACTGCACAAATAATTCTACCAAAATTAGGGAAGCTAATACATGGCAGTGCTAAGCTAGCAAAATTGGTTTGGAATTATTTGGACTAACAGAGTATCAGAAACAAACAAGTTTAGAATTTAAACCTTCTGTAGTATTTTTAATAATACTTTTTATCTATTTAATTAAATGGCATGAGACCACTTGTGTTGGTTAACCAATTTCATAAGCTTTCCAGAACAATTGAGTTTGATTTATTTGGATTCCTAAATCTCGAGATATTGAATTTCAAAGTTGGATCTAGTACTGATTTAATATTTCAATTTAAATAGAGAAACCTAGTTATGGATAATGTTTAAATCTCTGACTAGTGGGGCCTACATGGCAGTGGCACAGCGCGCGCGCGGAAATGATTTAAAACCTGACGAGCGGGGCCCGCCCGTCAGTCTCTCTCTCTCTTTCTCTTCTAACCGAAGCGGTACGCGGCCGTTGATCAAAGATCGGACGGCTCACGGAGCCCGCGATCATCGACGACCTAAAAGTGGCATCGCCGGAGCTCCGGCGACGGCGAGGGTGGCCAGTGGGGGTACCTGGGTGGTCTAGGGACGGTGGGGATGATGCGGAACGACGGCGGCGGCGTGGGAGAGCTCCTGGTCGAGTGTCGCTTGCTGGGATGGAGTGCAGCGTCCACGGCGAGCTGCTGCACTTCCGCGGCCACGGGCAGCACTCCGGCGAGCTCCTGGCGTCTCCCCTGTGCACGATACAGAGGGAAAAGATGCGCGTGAGGGCGGTGAGGGTGAAGAACAAAGGTGCAGGGCAGAGAGGGGAAAATGGTGGTGTGTGGCGTTGCGGCCGTGGTCAACCTCGACGCGGCAGTGGTGGCGGCCGTGCACGCTCTCCGGCGGTGCACCGATGGATCGAGAGGGGGAAGTGAGGGAGTGGGACGGTATGGTGCTTCCAGAGGGGTGCGGGGGTGGTTTTATAGGGCAGGGGCTGGTCCATGTGGTCGCGGTGCACACGGCGGCGTCCATGGCGCACGGCGAGATCATTTGCTCGATTCCTCCGCGACACGTGCAGGAAGCTTGAGGCCGAGGTGTCCAGGGGGGTCCGGGCGTGTTCTAGAAGGCTCGGTCCAGTGCGGTGTGTCGAGGAGCGGAGAGCTGCGCGAATTTGGGCCGGCTTCGCCGCGGCTGCCACGGCGGAGCTGGGGTGGATTCGAGGCGAGGGAGGGCTTGAGTGCTCTCCTCTGCGGCGCCGCGGCTGCAGAGGCACGGGAGCGAGGGAGAGCGCGGCCAGGGGGGCCTGGGGAGCGCGGGAACGGTGGGAAGCGGTCACGGCGACACGGCGATGCGTCGGGGCGAGGGAGAGAGGTGGACGACGACGTTTTTGCAGAAAGCCCCCTGCCTCCTCTCTGCTTCTTTTTCCTGTTATTTCCATTTCAGTCCAGCAGCCTTTTCTACAATGTATTTGAGGCACTTAAACATTTTAGAAAAATTTGCAAATATTTGTGGGGCTTTCCCATAATATGTAGAAGCTCCACAAAATTTGGCTTTGCAAAATAAAATGTTTTGAATCATTTTCTTTCATAGGGTTTTAATTATTGCATTTTGTTTTATTTCAATTGTTTTTATTTTTGAATTTTAAAATAGGTGTAAAATATTATTTGGAAGAGATAAGTGATAAGAATGTAAATGAGAGGTTTCATATACCATTCCTCTGAATTTTGTTTGAAACAATTTTGAGTTTCTTATTTGTCACTTTTATTTTTCTTGTTTCACTTTTGTTTTGTATTTCCTTTTTATCAATTCAAGCAAACAAGCAACACAAGCAACAAGAATTAATTACCACAAGCAACCATTTATAAACAACACATAATAATCAACAAAAGTTTTTGTTGGCTCTCATTTTTGGAATATTATTACTAATAATATTTTGGGATGTTACACCCCTCCTCCGATAGTTCCTCCTGGATGTCCCTGATCCAGTTATTTTGGTGTAGTCCTTCCTCAACAGTTCTCTTATTTTTGTTTCTCGTGCTGACAAGCGCAACCACTGCCGGAGCAATGCAGCCCGCCGCCCGGCCGTCTATCCAAGCATCCTTCCAGAAGAAGGTGTCTTTGCCTCTGCCCACCTTGATGTTCACGAGACTCTGGAACACACCGAGGGTTGCAGAATCCTTCATCATTGTCAGCCCCTGCCAAGGTCTTTGCTTATCCGTTCGTGCTAGCCAAATCCAATGGACCCGGAGAGCCAGCCCCTGCAAACGCAAACTTTTGACACCCAGACCACCATATTTGGTAGGCCTGCAAATTCTTTCCCACGCCACAAGGCAATCTCCACCGTTTGCTTTGTCCTTGGCCGCCCAGAAGAAGGCACACATCCATCGATCGATCTCCTCCAAGAGCCATAGAGGTGCCTCTGCTACTAGAAGATGATGGATTGGTCTCGCAGTCACCACTGACTTAATCAGGACTAGTCTCCCCTGTCGAGCCAGTAGGCCACGCTGCCAGGCCGGCACTCCCGCGATTGCCCTATCCAGCATGGGCTGCCATTCTGCCTTTGTGAGGGTCGCAGTGCCAGCTGGAGCCCGAGGTAAGTGATTGGAAAATTCTCCACCTTGCAGCCCAATATACTCTGAACTTGTTGTTGCTCTTGCTCTGAACACCGAATGAAGGTTGCCGTTGTTTTCTGATAGTTCATCCTTAGACCAGAAGCACCACCGAACAGGTTTAAAATTACCCTAATTGCAAGCAGATCCGAGGTCTTCGGTTTGCAAAATAGGACTACATCATCCGCAAAGGCCGACATACGCTGCAGGGGCCGTATACCCGGCAAATTAGACAGCAAATTACCTTCAGCCGCTCGCATGATCAATCATTTATCATTGCTACCACCATCCTTGCATATTTATTTACCACCATTGCATATTTATTTCTTGTTTGCATTGCATATTATCTTGATATCATTCTCACACCTTGTGCTTGACAACCACTAGGTGAGGTTGAGGACCAAAACATTTACTTTGTTTTGTAGGTAACCAAAAGAAGGATAGGAAAGATAAATCTTCACTACTGATTCCCCGAGAGTTCGATATTAAACCCTCGAGTCACCCTCGTGGGGAAAACACGTCTTCCACTTACTACACACTCTGCACTTGGAGTCTCAACCTAACCCATTTACTTTTCACGCAGATAACCACGCGAAGGGCTAGCAAGTGTTTTCTGGCACCGTTGTGGGGTAACTACGTGAAGGGTCATCACATGTATGGCGCTCTTGTCATATTGCCATGGTCTTCCAAGAAGCAAGTGACAAACGGTCATAGGCACAACATCACAATCAACGGTATCTTCATAAGCTCCAATCTTGAAGGAGACTTGCACCATGTGTTGGATCTTGACGGTGCCGGAGTCACTCAACCATTGAACATGGTATGGGTGCGGGTGCTTCTTGAACTTCAAGTTGAGCTTGTCACAAAGTTCTTTGCTAACCAAGTTGTGACAACTTCCACCATCAATGATAATCTTGATAGACTTGTTTTTGACACCGGCTCTTGTTTGGAGCAAGTTGCACCGTTGGTCTTCATGGTCTTGCCAGTTGGTGGTCAAAACTCTTGTCACAACCAAAGAAGGATTGTTATCTCCATCACAATAGACTTCATCATTGTCTTGATCCACACTTTGCATAGTAGTGGCTTGATTCAAAGCATGGTACTCATCTTCACTCATAGACTCATATTCTCCATTGGCATTCACTATCAGACTTTCTTGTTGGTGCACTCGAATGACTTGTGACCTTGTCCACCACACTTGAAGCACTTGACATAGGATGGAGTGGTAGTTGAGTCTTGTGGAGTGGAACTTGAAGGAGTTGGTTTCTTCATTGCTTGAGACGTAGCTCTAGTGGACGTCTTTGGTGCTTTTGTCGAAGCCTTTGCATTGGCTTGAGTTGTGCTTTGCATAGGCGGTGTCGAAGACGCTTGCTTGCTTGCAAAGAATTGCTTAGTCTTGAGATATTTTAGTTCTTCTTGCACTTGGCGCTCGACCTTGGTAGCTTGATGAACTAGCTCCACTAGATTGGAGTAAGGTTGGTATTCCACAATATTCTTGATGGGGTAGTTGAGACCATTCATGAATCTAGCCATTGATTACTCATTGTATTCTTCAATGTTGGCTCTCATCATTGAGGATTCCATCTCCTTGTAGTATTCATCAACGGACTTCAAGCCTTGTTTCAACTCTTGTAATCTCTTGAACAAGTCTCTTGTGAAATATGGTTGCACGAATCGACGGTACATAGCCTCTTTAATTTCAACCCATGTATTGATTGGCGCAAGGTGCTTCTCTTCTCGTGTGCTTTGAAGTTGTTCCCACCACAAGAGTGCATAGTCTTTGAATTCCATTGAAGCTAGGGCAACCATCTTGTTGTCAGAGTAGTGATGCAAGCGAAAGATCTTGTCAACCTTGAGTGCCCATGAGAGGTACGCTTCCGGATCACTTGTGCCATAGAGCTTGAGCATGACAAACTTGATGTTGCTAAGATTGTCATCATCTTGTCGGCGTTGTGGGTGGTGATTATCATGAATGTGGTGATGAAGATGGTCCTCACGACCTTGGCCTGAAGCGCCATCATGAGCCCTATGATGGTGTTGCGGCTCATGTGCTTGATGATGCCCATGGCGACGATGTTCACGGTTCTCTTGATGTCCATGCGCATGATGATGATGTCGATGACGTGGGGATGTCGATGTTGATGGTCTTGCACGTCATAGTCATTGGCACCCGGCTCACCATTGTCATGTGGACGTGGTTCTTGTCGATGTTGATGTTGAGGTGGTGGCGATGGTGTGCAATGACGTTGACGGTTTCCTTGTCGTTGTTGCTCTTGTCGATCACGATCATGACGTGCTCTTGGTGAAGGTGGAATGTCGATGTTGTTGTGGTGTCGATCTTGATCACCATTTCTTGCATGAGCTTGATGTTCTTGGTGAGGATGTTCTTGGCGAGGATGTTCTCGGCGATCTTGACTTGTGGCACCATGCCTTGTATGGGATGATCTCGAAGAGCTTCTAGTGCGGTGTGAGCTTGAGGAAGAGTGACCACGTTGTTGTGCAAGATTGTTGATGGCGTCGGTCAAGTTCACCATTCTTTCATTGAAGTTGACCTCTTGAGCTTGAATGCGGCGCTCATAGCGTCCGAGACCATCACGTACAAGGTGTCGTAGGGCCATAAACTCACCATGAGTGACATAGCCATTGTCTCGGTTAGGTGGTTGTTGTGGATCGCCGTCGGAGCTTGAACTTCCATTGGTACTTCCCCTAAACATGCTCAAAGACAATTGAAATGTGATGGAATTGAAGGTTAGTCCCTAGCTCACCTTGCCTTGATAGTATTGGACCAAGTGGGCTTTCCAAAGAGAAGATTCACAATTGATGGTAACATGGTTTGAGAGTCGAGACCCAAAAGCAAAACCCAACACACACACTTATGAGGAGCTATGGGAAGGTATAGTGTCCAAAGGAAACAAGCAAATCCAACGAAAAGTATGTTGTAAAGAGTAGAGAATAACCACAATGACCAAATTGACAAAGAACAAACCAACCACACAATGTTACAGAAACAACAGAAACACACACACACAGAAGATACAATGGGGCTAGTGTGACCAAAGGTCGAGCACCACGAAGATACAATATGATGAACCTAACGGAGACTACTTGCTCAAGTGTCACACCAACACAAGAAGGACGCTAGTTCAATTGCCTTGGGTAAGGGCAACTAGATTTGCACACGTGCCAACCTTTGATTCTCAATAATCATTCCTTGCGTACTACTTACAAAGGATGATAGTTGTCACTTTTATATACAAGCACAAAGAAAACTAACTAGCTGCTACTTTGATGAACTACTACTGTGAAGTTGACACGATTGCAATGCCCGCAATATCAAGAACTGGTCCAATGGGATAGGTACACAAAAAGAAGAAGAGTTTTACAATGGAAGGGTTGAGTCCAAGGTGTCGTCAATTGATGTTGAAGTAGAGCGGTTGCGGAAGCTTGTCGACGCTGTAGACGTTAGCACCTCAAAGGAAGACTCAAACAACAAAACAAGATGCCAAAACAAAATGAGGAAAAGAAAAATTTGTGTGAAAAATCGTGCCTGGCGGTAGTACCGCTGTCCTGCCCCGGTAGTACCGCTGTTCCAGCTCTAGACCCTGGCGGTAGTACCGCTGGTCAGATTCCTGTTCTTCTCAGATCGCGATTTTGGGTGGAAAAGGCAACGAAAAATCCTCAAATTCGTGGGAAATTGGCAAAATTAGGCTTGGAAATTTGGAACAAAGTTGGAGGAGGTCCTTAGGAAACAGATATGTGGATCAAAACTACTCCAAACGCAACAAATCGAGAGATCGGCTCAAATCCAAGAAAGGCTATTTTTTGTGGGGATTTTCGAAATTAGGTAAAATCAAAGAAAAATTGGTGGCAACACAACTCAAATCCGTGGCAACCCTTGCTCTGATACCATATGATGCGGGTAGGGTGTCCCGATCTTCACGGATTGAGGTCGTAGTGATGAACACGAAGAACGAACGATGAACCCGGGGAAACACGAGGGGCAAGGGTAAAACGTGGGGGATAACTAGTAAAACAAGCAAGGGAGAATCACATGGTAACCAGCCCCGAGGATACCCCCGAATCTCAAATCCCAAAAAAATCTTACTCTCAATTGAAACCTTTTCTCCACACCGGTAGGTCCACCGGTCCAATAGAATCCTCGAAGGGAGTGATTGGCAAGTATCTACTACTAGGAAGAGGCCTTGTACAACCCGGGAGTCGAATCCTCGGTGATGTCTTGGTTTCCACAAGGGGAGAGTTGGAGCATAGCTCAACAAGTCAAATCATATCATAGTCTAACCCTAACCCTAGGAAAGGGAGGTCCTATTTATAGCCTAGTGGGCGAAGGGGTAGGTGGGAGGAGGCAACATGGGCCTTCAGCCCGTATTCCTGAAGGGCGCAGCGGTAGTACCGCTGGGGATAGCGGTAGTACCGCTCCTTGTACAGGGGAGGTAGTACCGCCGTCTCCGGTGGTAGTACCGGTGGCGCTTCGAGATACAAATGTATTTATTTCCAGCGGTAGTACGATGCTGCTACGGGGCGGGTACCGACGGGAGTACAGAGGCACTTTTGGAGTGGACGGTAGCTCGGGAGGTATCCCCAGCGGTAGTACCGCTGGCCCGGCCGTAGTACCGCTATCTGGAGCTCCTTCTGCTTCAGCGCGATCATCAGGTGGGCGCCGGTAGTACCACTGGGTGCCGGCGGTTGTACCGCTGCCTGGGACATCATCTCCATCAGCTTGTACGTCTTCCTCTTCTTGGATCATCTCTCGCACATTTTTGACACTTCCTTGTAGGTCTTCATGAGGGTCAAACCTGAGTATGCACAAGGTATCAGAATGAAGTAGCAAACCATTCAAAGGGGTGTCGAAGTCACACATAGAGAGGAGTGAGGTCACCTTATCATGAAGTGCTATGACTCTTGATCTTGTCATTGGACCATTTGGCGTAGTTGGTGTAAGTGGCCTAGGTTGGGCTACATCACGTCGGGAGGCCGATGCGATGGCAAGGGAGGGGTTCACAATGGGGGTGGCAGGTGAGAGGGAGGCGTACGAGACGGAGGAGTAGCGAGATCTCCGCATAATGCAGAGCACGGGCTGCCAATAGAGGCGAGTGCGTGCGCATGCGCACGACAACGACAACGGCGGAGGCGCACGGTATAGTGAGGGTGGGATTTACGATGGAAGTGGAGAGTGAGGGAGCCGTACGAGGTGGCAGAGGAGTAGCGGCCTCTCCGCATAACGTAAAGCGCGAGCCGCCAATAGAGGCGTTTGTGTGCGCATGCGCACGACATCGGCGGAGGCGCACCGGATGGCAGCGCAAGACAGGGTGGAGAAGCGTTGGCTCGCCCATGTTGCAAGCAGTAATGAGTCTGGCTCCCAGTTTCGCCGAGTCGGGGGCGAACGACCACGAGGCTGGCCTCTCTCACATCGTCCCAGCGTCCAACGACGACGAGGCTGACCTTGCGAGCCACCACCTCCTGCCGTTTAGATTAGTTTAGTTATAGTTTAAGTCTAAATTAGTTGTAATTTAAGTTTTTGTTTAAATTTAGTTGTAATATATCAATTTTCAATTAAATCGTGTCTTTGGCTCAAAATTTATGAATGTTCGACAAATTACAATATTTGGTTTAGGAGGTGCCGCTGTGGGAAGCACCCGCATTGTACCGGACATGTGTCCGGCACCCCGTAAAGCGAACACTATTTGGGCGGTGTCGGACATAATTCCCCGGTGGAGATGCTCTAAGGGAAACTCCAACGCGCCGACCCATTTGGTCCGTTTCTGTCCGATAATGTTCGTTTGGAGAAAAGCCACGACCCAACGCGCCGACGCAAATGGACCGACGTCCGTTTTTCTGTCTGCACGGACCCATTTCCAACCTAAATTTGAGTCGGGTTTGCGTCGGCGCGGACACGCACAGACGACCGCGGCGCCCACCCCTTGTCCTCCCCTGGCCCGCCAGCCAGCCACACAAATCACCCATTCCCCCGCCCACTCGCCCTAGTCCCTGTCTTGCATCTCCATCCCGCCCCCGTTGCCGCCGACCCGTTCTCGTCCCTTTCTCCCTACCTCTCGTCGTAATCCCACCAGGCTCGACCTCGCCCGCAAGGTTTTTGACTGCCGGTCGGAGGTACAAATTCATCACCAGCTCCCATGGCGGATAGCTCAGACGAGTACTTTATTACAACAACAACATAGTGTACTCGTCGTCCTCCGATGATGATAGCGATATTTTCATTCCTACACTCGTCGTCAATGCGCACATTGCTAGGCTACAACCCATGTTCAGGGGCTCAGTCCCCGACCGTGCACCGTTGTTGGATCGTAACACAGAAGGGGACCATGTCTTGCTCTTCAAGGATTACTTGTGCTATGATCCAACATACAACGCCCCTGCTTTCTGGCGCCGTTTTTGTATGGTCCGGCAAGTGTTCAACCACATTCGGGTAGGAGTGCTTAGCCATGATGATTACTTCAATTGCAAGCGAGATGCCCTTGGTTTGCTTGGCTTGTCCTCTTACGAAAAACGGTGATCTTGATAACGAGTATATGCGCATGAGTGAGTCCACATCTTTGGAGTCAATGTATAGATTTTGCAAAGCTATGGTTGCGGTGTTTGGCCTGGAGTATTTGAGAGAGACAAATATAGAGGACACGGCCCGACTCTTATCCATCAACGAGGCAAGAGGTTTTCCCGACATGCTTGGAAGCATAGATTGCATACATTGGGAGTGGAAGAACTGATCGTTTGCTTGGCAGGGGTAGTAAAAGGGGCATTGTCGGGGGAGTATCCCCGGGTAGGGTCAAGGCTTGGCATAAAGTGGAGTTCGAAGGTGTGCCGAGGTACGGAAAGGGCCGACCTGTTTGGGCCTGGGAATGTCCGAGCTTCATCTTGTCCTGGAGAATACAGGCCGACCTATCTTGGCCCAGAGGGGTCCGAGGTATACTGTTGGTCAGGGCCGAGGTTCACTGTCCGAGCTATGTTCAGCCGACCTAACTACCTCAGTGCAGTGGTTTGTGTTGTGAGAGCAGGAGAAGCTGTGGGGAGGAAGTAAGATCCGACCTGGTAAAGATCTTAAGCGCAAGACCCGAGGTACGGAGCTCGTCACATCCGTGCCGAGCTAACCGAGGTGGTAGGCAGTAGGTCGGGCAGGAGTCAATGCTCCTGTCACTTCCAGCCGGGTACAAGAGCGCCTGACACAGGAGCGTCTGTCAAGGAGCCTGGTAGAGGCGTGCCCCGGGTTCGGCGGGCCTGCACGTCACTGACCGCTGACCACGCGGGATCTGGGAAAAGGCTACGAGGTAGCTCTGCCAGGCCACGTCCTGTCTCGGTCAGAGGGGACATGCTAGTTCTGCCGTTAGGCTACAGGAGATGGGCAAGCCACGTCTTGTCCCTGACCGAGGTACGGTGGTGACCGTTGCAGAGGCATGGCAACAGTGTTCGGCGAGGGGCACAATGGTAACCCGGCTGGCCTATATAGTGGGCTTCACCCCCCTCCTGCTAGAGGGATCCCCCCCCCCGCGCTGGAACTAGTTGATCAAGAGAGAAAGAAAGAGAGAGAGGAAGCTCGGAACACCCCGGAAACACCTCGGATTCAGCTCGGAGTGCCTTCTTCCTCCCGTCTAGCTCCTTCTTTTACCTCAAGTTCTCACCATTGTAGCATCATACAGCTCGAGGAGCAGCTTGTACTTGTCACTTTGAGCTATACACTGAGTAGGATAGTGCTGCAGTAGGGGTGTTACCTCCGCAAGAGGGCCCCGAAGCAGGGTACATCGTGGTGTGCTTTGTGTTCTTGGTTGCTTGATTCTTCGTTCGTGTTCTTGCGTCTTCTTGCGTGTGCACTTCTTGAGTGCATAAACCCTCCCCGGATTCCCCCAACGACCATTCGGCCCCATCTTAGCCATACCTATGGCATCTGCCGTGATCCCACCACGACAGGCATGTTGGCGAGTGCACGGTCATACTTGAAGCAGTGGCTTTAAAAGATTTTTGGATTTGGCACTCCTTCTTAGGCATGGCCGGGTCCCACAATGATATCAATGTCCTCCACACTTAGGCAAACCAATCAGGTCCCGCTCGGATCTGGCTGAACAATTTGCTGGAGTATAGTATCAACTCCTGGATAGACTTGGAGCTGGCGTTTAACAGCAACTTTGCTAGTACATACAAGAGGCCAAACCGACCTCAGCTCCTGGCAGCATGTAAGCAAGATGATCATGAAACTGACCGAGAATTCTTAACTCGGTGGAGCAATGTTCGGAATTCCTGTGAAGGAGTGGTAGAGGCACAGGCCATTTCCTGGTTTGCAGATGGTTGTCGACATGGCAGCATGCTGTGGCAGAGGCTCCAGAGAGATATGCCGAATCCCTAGCAGAAACAATCCGGATTGCAGATTCTTATGCTCTGGGTGATCCGATGCAGCCAGCAGCAGAGGCAGTGGCACGTAACAGAAGGAGGGAGCCAATAAACAACCGGCTCGGACCAAGGTGTAATGACCGCCAGGAGTTCGGACAGAAGAGGAGGGAGCCGGACTACCCATACACCTCGAACCAAGTTGCAGCGGTGAACCCGGATCAGCCCGGAGCTGGAGGTGTCCAGAGGCCGAAAATCAATGGTCCGGCATTTAGTCCGAACCCGGAGCCACCCTTGACTTATGAATCAATGATAGATGGTCCTTGCTGTTACCATACGACCGACCCGCGCAAGCCAGCCAACCATTCAACCCGGCAGTGCAGCTGGAACCGCAGAATCAGAGAAGAAGGGGCGAAGGCCGGAGGAATCAGAGCAGGACCACCACCTCAGAGATTTCAGCCGAGGTCCCACCCAAATCTGTCCGGAGCAAATGTTACCCCGATAACCACTGCACCTCTTCCGAGGCCTGCAGCAGCAAGACCCGTGAATGTTGTGAATGTCCGAGGTAACAACAACAATGGTGCCGGACCAAGTCAGCAGTATGAATACCCCGGAAATGACTATAGAGAGGCTCATGCGAGCTATGTGGTCTTTGTGACCGAGCCAACTGACAAGAAGAGCGTGCAGAGGCGTGCCATGGAGGTGAATGCAGTAATGCCGGTGGTGCCGACCTATATGAACTGGTCTGAGCAGGAGATCACTTGGAGCAGAAAGGACACACCTCGGATCATGCCGAGCCCTGGAAAGTATGCCCTGGTGGTAGATCCAACGTTGTGTGGGCCTACCAACAATGTGAGGTTCACCCGAGTTCTGGTGGACAATGGCAGTGCCATCAACATCATGTACCGAGACACAATGGTGAAATTGGGCATATCGCCTAATCAGTTGATGCCAAGCAGTTGTACTTTTCATGGGATTGTGCCTGGCGTTTCCTGTGCACCCATGGGCAAGATATGGGTGGATGTAGCATTTGGAACCAAGGACAATTGCCGAGTTGAGAGTATCGAGTTCGAGGTGGTGGACTTGGAGAGTGCATACCATGCATTGCTTGGAAGGCCGGCTCTGGCCAAGTTCATGATTTCCACCCATGTTGCATACCTGAAGATGAAAATGCCAGGGCCTAATGGGATCATATCCATCTCGGGTGACTACAAGCGAGCCATTCAGTGTGCCTCGGCGGGGTCTAATCTGGCCGAGTCTTTGGTGATCGCAGCTGAGAAGAAGAAGCTGCATCAAGTGGTGGCAATGGCGCAGTCAACACAGCTCGGCCTGTCCGGACTGATGAGCCCGGACTCAACTGCAGCATTCGAGGTGCCCAAGGAGACCAAGAAGATCCCCATTGACCCGGAGCACCCAGAGCATATGGCCATCATTGGGACCGGGCTGGGCGAGAAATAGGAAGGCGAGCTCTGTCACTTCCTCCGTGAGAATCGGGATATCTTTGCATGGTCGGCTAAGGACCTGCCTGGTGTTCCGAGGGAGTTGGCAGAGCACTCTTTATTTGTTAGGCCGAGGTGAAACCGGTGAGGCAACCGACCCGTCGTCTCTCAGACGACCGAGACAAGTGGTGCTGGACGAGCTGGCTAAGTTGCTTGCAGCCGGGTTCATTATGGAGGTGCTGCATCCGGACTGGATATCCAATCCGGTCTTGGTGGAAAAGAAGAAAGACGAGCCAGCCGTGGTCAAGGTGTGGCGCATGTGCATTGACTTCACTAACCTCAACAAGGCGTGCCCGAAAGATCCATTTCCATTACCTCGGATTGATCAAGTGATCGATTCCACTGCTGGTTGTGAACTGTTGTCTTTTATCGATGCGTACTCTGGTTTTCACCAGATACCACTGAACCCAAAGGATCAAATAAAGACTGCTTTTATTACCCCGTATGGGGCGTATTGCTATCGTGTCATGTGTTTTGGTCTGAGAAATGCCGGGGCAACTTATCAGAGGTGTATGCAGAAATGCCTGCACTCTCAATGGGCAAAAATGTGCAAGTGTATGTCGATGATATTGTCATCAAAACTAAGGAGAAACGTACTCTCCTCGAGGATCTCGAGGAGACATTTGTGAATTTGAGAAAGTATCGGTTGAAGCTTAACCCGGACAAGTGCACCTTTGGTGTCCCGGCTGGAAAGTTGCTCGGATTCCTGGTGTCTAGCCGAGGTATCGAGGTTAACCCGGCCAAGATCCGAGCTATTGAGAGCATGAAGTTACCGAAGTGTTTGAAAGATGTGCAGAAGTTCACAGGGTGCCTAGCCTCGTTGAGCCGATTTGTAGCTCGGCTAGGAGAAAAAGCCTTACCTTTGTACCAGCTCATGAAGAAAAGTACCGGGTTTACATGGACCCCGCAGGCCGACGTGGCGTTCGGTGAGCTGAAAAAGATGTTGTCCACTGCCCCGGTGTTGGCGTCACCATTGCACAATGAGCCGATGTTACTTTACATTGCGGCCACAAACCGAGTTGTAAGTGTGGCAGTGGTGGTGGAGCGCGAAGAAGGTGGCAGGTCGGTGCAGAGACCGGTGTATTACTTGAGCGAGGTGATCTCTACCTCGAAGCAGAACTACCCTCACTACCAGAAGATGACGTATGGTGTCTACCTGGCGGTCAAGAAGTTGAAGCATTATTTCCAGGAGCATCCCATGACGGTGGTGTGCGAAGCTCCAATCTCGGAGATCATCGGGTGCAAAGATGCAACTGGCCGAGTTGCCAAATGGGCGATTGAGGTGTCTCCATATGCACCACATTATGAGAGAAGAGACGCAATTAAATCCCAGGCGTTGCCGGACTTCTTTTGTGATTGGGCCGAGATGCAGTATGAGCCACCCAGGCCGGACTATAATTATTGGAAAATGCATTTTGATGGGTCCAAGACAAAGATCGGGCTGGGGGCTGGAATAGTCCTCACCTCGCCAAAGCGAGATCAGCTGAAGTACGTGCTGCAGATTCATTTCTCAGCATCAAACAATGTGGCGGAGTATGAGGCCTTAATCCATGGCCTCAAGGTGGCAAAGGAGATCGGTATCCGGCGTGTAGAGTGCTTCGGCGATTCCGACCTGGTGGTGCAACAATCTTCTGGAACTTGGGATGCTCTGGATGCCAACATGGCGTTATATCGGTTCCATGTGCAAAAGATATCCGGGTTCTTTGAAGGGTGTGAGTACAGGCATATACCTCGGGCAGAAAATGATGCTGCCGACGTGTTGTCAAAGCTCGGTTCATCAAAGAGGCAGTACCACCAGGGTAGCCCTGAATCACTTGAGAACTCCTTCAATCAAACCTTCTCCTGAATCCGAATCTATTTTCATCCCGGCGGAGCAAGAGCCCGGACCTGTTCCAATGGAGGTAGACGTCGGATGCGTTTGGTCGGACCCGGGGACTGCGTGGCAGAGCTCGGGGACTGCGCACCGAACCTCGGGGACTGCTCATCAGACTCGGGGACTGGTCGCAGGATGGTGGAGGAAATAATGGAGGAGATTATGGTGGCCGAACCAATGGAGGTGGACGAGGAACTTTTTCCTTTGCACCCAGTGCCGGAGTGGGCGGAGCAAATCATGAAGTTCATAACGGAGGGAAGCTTGCCAAGTGACACAACCGAGGCTAGGAGAATTCAAAGGAGGGCCAAGGCGTACACCATCATCAACAAGGAGCTCTATAAAAGAAGCGTAACCGAGGTGTTGCAACGGTGTGTCGAGCCAGCTGAAGGCAAGGAGATGCTTTTGGAGATCCACCAAGGAGAGTGTGGTCATCATTGCAGCACAAGAGCTCTGGTGGCCAAGGTGTTCAGGCATGGGTTCTATTGGCCCACTGCTCTTGCTGATGCAGAGGCCATAGTCCGGAGATGTGAAGGATGCCAAAGGTTTGCCAAGCAAACGCATATGCCAGCCTCGGCGCTCAAAACAATTCCTATCACTTGGCCGTTTGCGGTATGGTGTTTGGATATGGTGGGAGAGTTCAAACCAGCCCGAGGTAACATGACGCACATATTGGTGATGGTGGACAAGTTCACCAAGTGGATCGAGGTGAAACCAATCCGGAAGTTGGATGGTCATTCAGCAGTGACTTTCTTGAAGGAGATTATTCTGCGATATGGCTACCCCCATAGCATTATCTCGGACAACGGCACAAACTTTGCTGTTGGAGAATTTGCTCGGTTTTGCATGAACAAGGGAATCCGGCTGGACATAGCCTCGGTGGCACACCCGGAGTCTAATGGACAAGTGGAAAGATCAAATGCTCTAGTGTTGGCCGGCATCAAGGCTCGGCTCATTGAACCACTGCTGAAAACGCCGGGGTGTTGGATAGATGAGATACCAGCAGTACTGTGGGGTCTAAGGACCACGCCAAATCGATCAACTGGCTATACGCCATTTTTTATGGTCTATGGGGCAGAAGCTATGCTACCCACTGACATCGATATGATGCGCCCAGAGTGGCAATGTACACTGAAGCCGAGGCAAAAGAGGCTCGGGAGGATGCAGTAGATCTGCTTGAGGAAGCAGAGAGTTGGCCTCATCTCGGTCAGCAATATACCAACAAGGTCTCCGACGTTATCATAGCCGGAGTATCAACCCTCGTGTGTTTCACGAGGGAGATTTGGTGCTGAGGTTGGTGCAGCGCAAGAAAGGTCGGCACAAGTTGTCACCTCCATGGGAGGGACCGTTCATTGTGAGCCGAGCTCTGCTCAATGATTCCTACTATCTAATAGATGCGCAGGAACCAAGGGAAGATGGGCTGGACAACCCCGGATCAGAGGTCAGGCGACCATGGAACGTAGCTCTACTCCGACCTTTCTACTCATGAAAGGCGCAATGTATGTACCTCGGTTAATCCTTAATGAAATGTCGGCACTCCGAGGTTGAAGCTCGGGGACTGCCTCGCTCTTGTGCTTGTGTTTTATTTCTGTTTGTCATTTCGTTCATATGCCGAACTATTTTGAACCTCGTCTCAAACTTCAAGTAATGTATGCTGTGTAACTAATCTTGTGACTCGACTGGCATCTGCCTAAATGGTAGTCAAGAGCAAAGATGAAAAAACGTGGGAGACATGAAAATGAACTCGGGGACTCGGTCCAAAAATATAGTTCGGCATGTGTCGTTTACTAACCCCTGTCTTTACCTTTCGTTTATGTCGGATGTTTTGAAACACACTTCGAGATTTGCTAAGTACTGTATGCTATAAAAACAATCTTGTGACTCGACTGTCGAACGCCTAAATGGTAGACAAGAGCAAAGAATGCCAGATATAGTAAACACGAAAGTGAACTCGGGGACTCGTTCCAAAAGGGTTCGGCATAAATTCTTAGAAAAGCTTGGTTCGGATAGCAAGTTAATAGTAATGGTAGCAAGCAAACTACTTAAGGTCTGTTACATCTGCACCCGGCATACCGGGGATTTAATGTTTTGCTTAAGATAAATTCAGGCCTCGGAACCAGAGACCTCGGTCGCCGAAGTGGTGGCAGTGGGAGCCTCGGGCGCAGCAACCTCGGGCGCAGGAACAACCTCGGTCGCGGAAGCAACCTCGGTTGTGGGAGTTGTTGCCGGGGTGTCCGTCACGTCGGAGGAAATCACCTCGGTGGCTACAGCTTTGCCGGACTTGCCCTTGGAGTTCGGAGGTTCGTCGAAGCTGAAGTCATCATCAGAGCCTTCAGCCACCTCGGTTGTTTTGCCAGCCTTGCCCTTGGAGCTCTCTGGCTCTTCAAAGTCAATGTCCTCGCCTTCAGAACTTTCTTCACCAGACGCTGCTTCCTCGTCCGAGCTCTCTTCGTCCGAGCTCTCTAGTTACGCAAACACCCGGACCTTTGATGACGGACTGCAGTCTGCATGTTATAGATAGATTGGAGCACGGCGCTGGGTCCAACTTGATGCTCAGAGCTTGGGTTGGAGGAGACCTCGTCAGTGTCAGCCGAGTTCCAGTCCATGTCATAGTGCTTCTCCGAGCCTAGGCTGTTCCCGCTCTTGGTCCGGAGTTTCCCGACCTCCCAGCTGCTGATGTCCGGCTGGGTAGTAGCAGCGAATAAAGCTCGGGAGGTGGCGACCTGAGAGCTCGAGGGCGCGGCCTTGGTCAAGGTGGACCTCGGCGCAGAAGCGGGACCATGTGGCACCAGTTGGGTGCTCGCAGTCAAGGGGCCTGATGACGGTGGCGGCATCGGAGTTTGCTGTGGCTGTTTGGGGCTCAACGTTTTGAGCTGAATCTTTCTGCTGCTGCTGGAGCTTTTGCTTCTGCAGTTGTTGTTGTTGTTTCTTCTTTTGCTGCTGTTGCTGCTGGTTGCGCGCAGCTTGAGACTTGGGGGACAGCCAAGGCTCCTGCACGGCTTTAACCGGAGTCTTGGCGCGATCTGTCTCCGCATCCTTCTGAGGAGGCGGAGGAGTCTGATCTCGGCGGGGAGCAGAGTGCCCTAGGCCGGAGTCAGAGCTCGGCGGCGGAAGTTCGGCGGAGGAGACGCGCGTAGGGGAGGAGATGGTCTTCTCCGGGCTGGTGAGGTCAATGAACGGTCCTGGAGGAGAGGCTCTGGCGGGGCTTCCGAGGTTAACCTCGACCTCGGTTGGCTGAGCTTCAACCACTGGAGGCAGTGGTGAGTGTATCGAGCTATGGCTCTGTTTGACCTGCCGAGCCGGGCTAGACGAAAGAGAAAAATTAAGTTAGAGTGTAAAAAGCTTAACCTTGGAGCAGCGTGAGAAGTAAGGAGGAGCAAAGGTGACTTACGCACCTTCCTCCACGGGACCTCGTTTCTTGCGCCGCGTCGAGGTCTTCTTGGCACGCTTGGCTTTGGGCGCTGCAGCCTCCGAGGTCTTGGAAGCCTCGGCATCCGAGGTACCAGGTCCTGGGCGCTTCCGGGAAGCTGCAGACGCTGGATGAAAGTTCTTATATGTTGGAGGAGCATATGAAATGGGAATAACGTTGACAGGTTCCAGAATTTGGCAATCGTCATCGTCATCATCGTTGTCAGACCACTCTCTGATGGAACTGGGAACTTGTTTCTTACCCGGGTTGGAGGAGCTGGTCTTGGGGGCGGACCTCGGGACGGCCTTAGGGATCGGCAGGTGATCCTCATTGTCCGGGTCTTCAGTCTCTGGACCTTCCAGGGCGAGGCGGGCAGGCGCCCAGTTCGACAGCTCCGCGCCGTCCTCGATCAGCTGCCGGGCGAACCGCTGCAGAAGTGGCAAAAAAGAATTGAGTTAAGAAGCAACCGAGGTGTGCAAGATCGGAGCGTAAGCTCGGAAAGCTAGTAAGTACTCACTTGCTCCGGAAGATGTTCTCTGTCGTGAGGCTCCACGCCCCATGTCCACTCCTCGTCCATCTCAGTCTGGGCAACGGCTTTGACCCGGCGCCAAACTGAGGCCTTGGAGAGCGCCTTGCTGCTGATCCGAGTAGGATCGAGTAGACCTTCCATATGGCAGATCTTATGGGCTCGTTGTTGAAGGGGGCTGACTCTTCGTTCCACAAAAGTCTGGAGGATGTCATCGGAACCCCACCCTCTTTTCTTGAGATCCAGCATGTATTCATGGATCTCTTGAACCTCGGCGTAGGCGTCCTCCGGGTTGAAGTCCCAGTTGAGTTGTGCAGTGGGAGGGCCGAGCTGGAAGTCCGGGAGGTTGATGAGGTCGACAGTGCCGGGGTTCCTCACATAGAAAAAGGATCGCTGCCACTTCTTGCAGCTCTCCAGGCCTTTGATCCATGGGAACTCGGAGTACAGCCGGGGTGAGATAGAGGTCGCACCACAGGCAGTCATATCTTTGTTCACAACCTCCTTGTTGGGGATGCTCTGTTTCTTCAGTTGGAAGTACTTGGCCCAGCCCTCAACGCTCGGCCAGAGGCCGAGATATCCTTCAGAGAAAGCTGCATAGCACGACAGCTGTAGCATGGAGTTAGCAGGGAGATGGTGCGGCTGCAAGCCGAAGAACTTCAGAAATTCCCGAAAGAACTTGCTGGCCGGAAGTCCGAATCCGCGCTCGAAGTGAGAGACGAACACCACTTTCTCGCCGGGGTTGGTGATCGGTTCGCCGTCCCCAGTGTGAAGCCGATATAGCAGTTCGGCTGGGATTCGATGAGTTTCTTTGAGCCATTTGATATCATCGTCAGTAACGTCCGAGCCATCTCATCCACCTCTCTCACTGGCGGAAACCTCGGCACGGTTTGACGTGGATATTGCCGACATGTTGAGGCTTTCCTGCAGAAGAGGAAGGTTCAACCGGGGTAAGTACCTCGGACAGTTCAGGATAGCCGGGGTAAAATACCTCGGATCAGTCAAAACAGCCGAGCTAAAGAGTTTTAGGCGGGAAACATGTTTCTACCGTGGCGAGATGTTAGCAAAGATCTACCGGTGAGCCAAAAAGGGAAATAAAATCAAGGTCATCTAGGGCAAAACTAAAAGGACTGTGCTACGGGTGCGTCTGATGCCAGTCTAGGTGAGATCTAAAGTGGCCGAAAAGTGCAAAGGGGATCATCTAGTTCATCAAAAGCTTAGGGTTCATCAGGATCCTCGAGTTCATCGGAGGATGAACTCATCCACGGCAATGGAGGGGAAGCAAAGCAAGGAACACACCGTGGAGGAACGCAAGGGATCGGTGAGAAGTTGATGGCGCCAGGCGCAGCGCGCGTACTCCGGTGCGGCGAGGAGCTCGGTGGCGGCGCGGAACGAGGCGGCAGAACGGCGGCGCGTACTCCGGTGCGGCAAGGTGCTCGACGGCGGCGACGGAGGCAGTGGCACGGAGTGGTGTGCGATGGAGTAAGAAGACGGTGAAGTTACCCGTGGGGCCCTATTTATAGCCGCGTGCGGTAACTGCACGCATTAACTGCGCACTACCGCGCGGTTATCGGGAAGGCGCGGGATCGTGTGCGGACGGAGAAGCGGTTGCACGGTTGGTGGCCGCACGATCGGCCACATCGTGGGCCGCAGAGTGGCAACCGCCAACCTCGGATTTCCTGTGCCGGTCAGCGCGAGAATCGAGGAGTCGTGGGCGGTCAATTTGGTCTCGCACTTGAGTGCGCAGGTGCGCTGTTTGGTGGGTCCGGCTGACGAGGGCGGCGTGTGGTCAGGACCTGTCTTTCAGAGGTCCGGGTTTTGAGGTTCGGGCAGAGATTCTTCGCCACGTGCCTCGGAAGATCTTGGGGTAAGATTGTGCTCTGTCGAACAGCTCGGAAAGTTCAGTTTGCATATCTACCTCGGATTAGATGGTGGTATGTGGGAAGTACCTCGGCGGAACTATGTTTGAGGTCAGTTTTAGAGGTGGTGTCTTGCTTGTTTTGAACCTGCTACGGCCCTCCATCCGAGGTCGTAGGACCGCACCAGCTTCGGGACTAATGTCGGGGAGTATCACCGGGTAGGGTCAAGGCTTGGCATAAAGTGGAGTTCGAAGGTGTGCCGAGGTACGGAAAGGGCCGACCTGTTTGGGCCTGGGAATGTCCGAGCTTCATCTTGTCCTGGAGAATACAGGCCGACCTATCTTGGCCCAGAGGGGTCCGAGGTATACTGTTGGTCAGGGCCGATGTTCACTGTCCGAGCTATGTTCAGCCGACCTAACTATCTCAGTGCAGTGGTTTGTGTTGTGATAGAAGGAGAAGCTGTGGGGAGGAAGTAAGATCCGACCTGGTAAAGATCTTAAGCGCAAGACCCGAGGTACGGAGCTCGTCACATCCATGCCGAGCTAACCGAGGTGGTAGGCAGTAGGTCGGGCAGGAGTCAATGCTCCTGTCACTTCCAGCCGGGTACAAGAGCGCCTGACACAGGAGCGTCTGTCAAGGAGCCTGGCAGAGGCGTGCCCCGGGTTCGGCGGGCCTGCACGTCACTGACCGCTGACCACGCGGGATCTGGGAAAAGGCTACGAGGTAGCTCTGCCAGGCCACGTCCTGTCTCGGTCAGAGGGGACATGCTAGTTCTGCCGTTAGGCTACAGGAGATGGGCAAGCCACGTCTTGTCCCTGACCGAGGTACGGTGGTGACCGTTGCAGAGGCATGGCAACAGTGTTCGGCGAGGGGCACAATGGTAACCCGGCTGGCCTATATAGTGGGCTTCACCCCCCTCCTGCTAGAGGGATCCCCCCCCCCCCCCGCGCTGGAACTAGTTGATCAAGAGAGAAAGAAAGAGAGGAAGCTCGGAACACCCCGGAAACACCTCGGATTCAGCTCGGAGTGCCTTCTTCCTCCCGTCTAGCTCCTTCTTTTACCTCAAGTTCTCACCATTGTAGCATCATACAGCTCGAGGAGCAGCTTGTACTTGTCACTTTGAGCTATACACTGAGTAGGATAGTGCTGCAGTAGGGGTGTTACCTCCGCAAGAGGGCCCCGAAGCAGGGTACATCGTGGTGTGCTTTGTGTTCTTGGTTGCTTGATTCTTCGTTCGTGTTCTTGCGTCTTCTTGCGTGTGCACTTCTTGAGTGCATAAACCCTCCCCGGATTCCCCCAACGACCATTCGGCCCCATCTTAGCCATACCTATGGCATCTGCCGTGATCCCACCACGACAGGCATGTTGGCGAGTGCACGGTCATACTTGAAGCAGTGGCTTTAAAAGATTTTTGGATTTGGCACTCCTTCTTAGGCATGGCCGGGTCCCACAATGATATCAATGTCCTCCACACTTAGGCAAACCAATCAGGGGCTTGATTTATTGCTACAATTTTACTTCGTTTTGGTTGTAATAATGTTTTTCTGATTTAATTTAATTTGGTTGTACTATGCTACTCTTATTTATCTTGTGGAACATTTTATTTAAAATGCGTCAAAATTTGGTTCAATCGAAAAAATGGAGTGGACGGAACAAATGGGTCACCCCGTTGGGTGCACCGGCCAGAAAAGGCTGGACATTGGCCGGACACTGTCCGTTTGGCTACACAAACAGATAAAAAGGACAAAAATCGTGTCGGAAATGGGCTATTGGGCGCACCGGCGCGCCCAATAGAGCGTCCGACAACGCCCAATAGAGCGTCCGGCAATGGTGCCGGACAAGGGCTATTTGGCACACTGGCACACGTTGCCGCCTATTGGGAGAGGCACGCCCTACGGGCCGCTCCCAATAGACGCTCCCACTTAAATTTAAATCAGCATTCTCTCAAACTCCAGCACGCCCGTCACAACCTGCATGAAGAGCTTTTTGTTCATCCTGAACCGCTTCCGAAATTTCTTCTCCCCGTGTGTGGGATCGTCGACGAAATAGTCTTGCCACAACGTCATATGACCTTCCATCCGTTTGCGATCTTTGTTCTTCCTCCTCCCCGGCTTCGACACTCCAATCCAAGGAGTGACATTGATCTGGCCTAGCAAACCAAGCAGGGAAGTGAGGACCGCCAAGTGCTCATCAAGCACGGCGGTTGCGGCGGCATGGGTGGCGAGCAATGCGCCGGCCATCTCGAACTCGTCGTCGCTATCCATCTATATTCAAGTAGCTAGGTTAAGAAAAAACGAAGCAACGAATTTAGCAAAAAAAAAAAGAGCTGCGCAATGCGACGAACACCTTGCGGGCAGGGAGGTCCTGGGAGGCAGCGACAGCGCCGGACAACAACTGCTGCCCGAACGAGAAGAGACTACAAGGGGGAGGGGGTGACGGCACCGGCGATTCAATAGGTAGGGGAGGAGTTCAGGCGGAAGGGACGTTGCGAAAGAAAAGAAAAGGTCTGTATCTCTACCCTGTGGTGCCCGCCTGTCAGGATCCGACGTGACTGCGTTGTCGCGTGTTACCGGCTCGCCCGCTTACTTGCCTAGAATCAGGGCGCGAAGCGAAATTGTTGTACGCTCTATTAGAACGTGCCGACAACTTTTCATCTATTGGGCTCGCCGCTGAGGAGGCGTTTTGGTGCCGACGCGCGCCGGTGTGGAGATGCTCTAGGCGTCGTCTCCCAAAAATCGGCCTCTCTCTCATCTCAGCACCGCAAGCACTCCTCAGCCTCCCCTGCCGCCTGCCGGCATCCACAGTCGCCTCCCTCCTGCTGGCTCAGAGACACGCCGTCCCGCGCGACATGGATGACGAGCCGAACGGAGAGGAGCGGCAGGTGAGTTGCCCGCGGGTACCATTTCTTACCCAGACCCGTACCCGTACCCGTACCCGAAAGAGACCAATCCCCATGGTCAAGACTTCACCTTGGAATGTGGACCCTTGGTCAGAAAATAAATGAACATATTTAAAAGGGATAATTAGACGGTTTTTCTAAGGGAGGTAGAGGAGACTGGCAACAATTCCTCCTCCCCCTTGCTGAGGGTTGTGCCGCTGTGGCCTATAAAGAGGGGGTCCTCTTCCTCCGGTACAACGAAGCACTTGTCCATCCCTTGCCAAGGCAGCACCAGTACCAATTCTGCATCTTGTTTCTCCTCTTGAAACAGAGCATCCAAAAGAGAAGAAGAAGAAGATGGTGCTCCTTGTGTTGATCGGTGTTGTCGTGAGCGTGGTTTTGGTGAGCAGCATGTTGCTGAGATGGAATGAGGTGAGGTACAGCAGGAAGCAGGGCTTGCCCCCGGGCACAATGGGGTGGCCTCTCTTCGGCGAGACCACCGAGTTCCTCAAGCAGGGTCCAAGCTTCATGAAAGCCAGGAGGCTTAGGTAAGCTCGGCTGGCTCTGCTTTGCTTTGGTTGTCACTCGCACCATGAATATGCATTTTACATGGAAGATGGATGGATGATCTTAGGACAACAAAGCATAGCTCTGTTTCTCCTCCTTTGCCAAACTTCCGTTGTTTCAGTCATGGATTGCCAGTTCGTTCGTTTCCGTTTGATTGCGCAAGGTGTTCGTCGCATTGCGCAGCTCTTTTTTTTTTGGATCCTGTGTGGCATCCTGCGACGAAAGCCAGAAAACGAATACCAAGCTTTTTCTTAGCTTTCTTTTTTCTGGATCCTGTGTGGCATGGCAGCAGTTTGATGGAAAAGTGATCCGGAGAGGAGGAACATCAGCAGCTGTGTTCCCCAAAAGCTGTGTTCCAGCTCCTAAAGTATCATTATTATCAGAAATCAAAAGAGGAAAACTGGCCGATACTTCCATAATCCCCAGTTTGCCCTCCCTCTTCTACAAACCAAAACATTGCTCCAGTCCAATAATGACTGTTGCTTACTGAACGGCGTCCAGGAAAATCGCTAAGCATATCATAGATAACACTGTACCAATGATAGTGTTGCCATGAATTTTCCCTATATATAATATAAAATCTGAATTATCACTAACGAGGATATTGCTGCAGGTACGGGAACTTGTTCCGGACCCACATCCTGGGTTGCCCCACGGTGGTGTGCATGGATCCGGATCTGAACCGGCACATGCTGCAGAGCGAGAGCCGTGGCTTCGTCCCCGGCTACCCACAGTCGATGCTGGACATCCTTGGCAGGAACAACATCGCCGCCGTGCATGGACCGCTCCATCGTGCCATGCGCGGCGCTATGCTAGGCCTCGTCCGCCCCGCCATGATCAGGGAGTGCCTCCTTCCGAAGATTGACGCCTTCATGCGCTCCCACCTCGACGGCTGGGCTGGTGCCGTCATCGACATCCAGGACAAGACCAAGGAGGTCAGTCCACGGACACTCAACAATTTATCTTCTCTTCTTTCATGACCTGAACAAAATGCTTTTTTTAGATGGTTAGTAGTAGTAGCACTGTAGCAAGCAATAGAGGCACTGACCGTAATTTTTTCTGCGGGAAGGCACTAACATTACTTAAAGGATGATTTGGGGGGTCCCACGGTGGAAAAACATTGGTTCTCTTTTACTGCATTTGTTGACAGTGGTTGGCAACTACAGTCGTTTCTTTTGACTTTTTGTACTACTGAAGTACTACTACTACATTCTTCACTTCACTTGCCCTCCAATGGCAGAGACAGCATGATGATGGTGCCCCCTTTAAACACAAAGAGGAAAAGGAAGGACGATCCTCCTCCTTTCCCCTCTCAAACCAAAAGGGCAATCTTTAGTTTTCTAGAAGAGTTGTACCGCTGGCTATAACCAAAATATTATGAGCTCTTTCCGAACCACAAAAGGAGTAGACAGAGGGGAGAGCATCTCTCTACACATCCCAAAGTGAATACATCATCATTACAAATCATCACATGTCTCAATGCACACACAAAACAACTTGTTTCAAGGACATTGTCGCTTTTGTGGTTGTTGGGCATCTCCTTGCATGGCAACAACATATTACAGAATCTTACTCTTATCTGACTTTCTCTTCAGATGGCATTGCTATCTGCACTGAGGCAAATTGCTGGTATCACTGCTGGCCCCCTCTCGGACGCCCTCAAGACAGAGCTATACACCCTTGTACTTGGCACCATCTCCTTGCCTATCAACCTTCCAGGAACCAGCTACTACAAAGGCTTCCAGGTACACCTACCATCACCAACCTGCTATCGTTACCAACATCGATCACAGATGAACTTGTCCCCGCTAACAGATCACTGTTCTTCATTTATTTTTTCAGGCAAGGAAGAAGCTTGTGTCCATGCTAGAGAAGATGATCGCAGAATGGCGATCCTCCGATCATGCTCACAATGACATGCTGGATGCTCTCTTAAGCGGCAATCATGGCACCAGGGAAAAGCTTAGTGATGAGAAGATCATTGACTTGATCATCACCCTTATTTACTCTGGATATGAAACCATGTCAACAACTTCAATGATGGCGGTCAAGTACCTGTCGGACCATCCGCAAGCTCTCGAGGAACTCAGGGTACACATACCCTGAAATCTCCATTTCGAAAAAAAACATACTCTGAAATCAATGTGAGTTGCATAACAAAAATCATGTGCGTCTAGAGTTTACTGATGATATGTTCATTTCCGCAGAAAGAGCATCTTGATATTAGGAAGGGAAAATCACCGGAGGACGCTATAGACTACAAGGATTTCAAGTGCATGACCTTCACTCGAGCTGTAAGTATACAAAATAAAGCACAAAATGAAGTCAGAGTAGGAATGTAATATGAGTATGGTCGAGATGAACTCATAGATACTTCTACCCTGCAGGTCATTTTTGAGACGCTAAGATTAGCTACAGTTGTGAACGGGTTGCTGAGGAAAACTACTCAGGATGTAGAAATGAATGGTGAGATATGCTCGAAATTACCCGACTACACTTAGCATTTTCTAAGTAGGTATTTAAGTTGGTTCTAATGCGATTTTACTAATTCTTTCCAGGGCATGTCATTCCAAAAGGTTGGAGAATTTATGTTTACACAAGAGAGATAAACTACGATCCATTCCTGTATCCTGACCCGATGACCTTCAATCCATGGAGATGGCTGGTAAGTAAAAGAGCGAGGAATTATTACCATTGAAACACCAGTAATACTACTACTACTACTACCATAGTTGAGGAAGTTCTAATCTTGTATTGCTTACTGAAAATAGGAGAAGAACATGGAATCGCATCCACATTTCATGTTGTTCGGAGGAGGTGGCCGGATGTGCCCTGGGAAGGAAGTAGGCACGGCAGAAATTGCAACTTTCCTCCACTATTTCGTGACTCGGTACAGGTATGTTCCTCTTATTGATCTGCACCCAGTTGCTAACAATATCTCCAGCACTATTTACTCAAAGATACTTTTCAATTGTTTGACATCGCAGATGGGAGGAAGCAGGCAAGAACACAATTTTGAAATTCCCCCGGGTGGAAGCTGCCAATGGGCTACATATCCGAGTTCAGGACTACTGATCTCGCAACATTTTGCAGAGTTTAGATAGGACCCAAACTGAGATGAGAGTGCAATTCTGATGCTTCTGCCCTGACGAAAAGATTAGATCAGCCATTCGGCGCATGTAAGAAATAGGAAACATAGCGATATTATTATAGGTATATATATAGGTTTACTAGGTAATTGACGTAGAAGGCTGCTCCTGTTTTCTTCTGGTTGGTCAGTTCTTAACCGAAACAGATTGTATCGTTTGGCTTCTTGCATAGCGGCAAATTGAGATCTTTTGTAACCTATAGGATTGGTTATAATCTTCACAGATGCCGGCCACTGAGTATAGATACCATCGGCGATGGTATAGTCATGACCGTTGACGGTATAGTTGCAAGCCGCGGTATCCCATCACACAGTCTCTTGAACAGCGGAGAACCCTGAAGCACACTTATTTCGTAGCGGGAACCGACCATGCCAAAAAATGCATGCCAAACCCGCAAGTCTTTGGATATCCCTCTTTGGTGTGACCTTGGTATTGCCCACGCAAACATGTTGCGCAGTTTTTTCATTGCCAATGCATATAATCAACTGAATTAAACATACATGGAAAATCTCTTCCTGCTCCGATGGCCAATAATTTTTCTGTGTTTGCGGCATTAGGTTTATCTGATCCAAACATTTTCACTACAGCGTATGCAAATCTGACCGTAGGCTCAATGCACAATGACATCCGGAGATTTACCATAGGCAAACATTTTCAAAGCTCCCAAGCATTTCTGCGTGAGGGAGAATAATGTTGTCCGCAACAATCTTTCCTCATCAATAAGTATGAATCAAACTCCGTCACTTCTTTCTCTATGCGTCGGGACAATCTTTTGAGCTCATCCGAAAGCGACGCTACAAAACCCCTTGTGGAAGACCGGATCAGAAATGAAGTAGTTGTAAAGATCGCGTGCGCCCTTGATCCTATCATGGGGCACAACTATCATGCCCTTAATTAAACCCCTGGAGTGGAGCTGAGAACAGGTTCCTCCTTCTTTTCTACTTCTTCAAGGATGCTCATAATCCGACTATCTCCACATCCTTGTCGTCGAGCTCGCAATTATCCTCATCCTCGATGAACTCCCAACGAATCCATGGCTATAAATGAGCTAAACAATCAAAAACCATCTCTGGCAATTTCACAAACACATGATAGACAAGGTGTATGTCCGGCAATTTCAGCTTTAAGCTCTTTTCGCAGATAAAGGGTACCATTCAGCATTGGAAATCACGAGTACAGTTGTAGAAATTTGTTACTGTCCTCGGGAAATATCTAAAAATGCTGAAATTGCCCTATGTAGTTTCTGCCTACGCTTCCTGCACTGAAAAGGAAAAAAAATGTGGTGTGAATAAAACTGTCATCTGAATTTTAATCAGCTCAGAAGCTTGCAAATTTCAAAGTATGATTAAAACATGGAAGTACCTACCCTGGCCTCCCGAGGGGTACCCCGTGGTAGCAGCTATCCATCAATTTCCTGATAATTGTTCAACAAGTTCAGTGAGTACTGTATTGACTAGGACGAATAAGAAGAGTAGGGGCTTTCACGCGTTCTTTTATGTGTAGTCGACGTACTTTAACAATCAAAGGAACCTGAAGTACCACCAGGATCATGGTCAGTGTTAACTCAGCAAAGGAAGTAATCCACTCTTACTGCTACATATGAAGATCTTATTGGAAATATTGTATACATTTGCGTAAATCTGCCGGCATCCTGCTGAAAAACCACAGACGAAGGCTCGGCGCAAATGGCGAGGTTAGTGTCACACGGTGTATGCTGGCAAGAAGCCTCCGGCCGATCGTCTGCACGTGCTTGCCGGTTCACCTGTCGGCTCCACGGCCACAAGCGCGACATTGACCGTGCTCTCCTCAGCCAGGTACAAATCTGTTAGCTCATCTTACCGACAGCACACAGAGAGAAGAAACCTGTACTAAAACCTCGCCTTTTTATGTAGTCCCTTCTCTGGACAGGCTCAGATCGAACGAGGTTAGATGAGTCCTCCAAATGAATCAAAGCCCTTCCGGGTTTTCCCTTGGGCAGTGAAAGCACCCACGTCCTCACACCGCACAGGCAAATTGTCTGACGAAGCTAAGCCCATAACGGGAGTAATCTCGGGAGGAAAAAAGAAATCACGGAGGTAAGGAGCAGCGTGGCAAGGCGCACATAAGGATCTAGCAGTTCTAGTAATGAGGGAAAGGAAAATATTGTGATCTGGAATCTGCACAAGAGCGCTTGAGAAACGCTAATGCACATAACCCTACGCCATATTTGCAACTTGCAAGTGAACACGTTAAGCGGGTTAAAGTGCAAAGGCTATCACCGAGAAGGCATAACGAATTTCTCCCTACGTCTCTATAAAGATATTAATCTTGGAGTGCCCTACGGGAAGTTCCAATGGTTGACCATGGTTGGATATACAAGAAACGAAAGTGTTTTTTTGTGATGGAGCTTCTTTAGTGTCCACGAGTGAATGAATTGCACTACATAAAGCATCCCCCAATACGAATGATTCTAGAGATTGAAATACCACAAGTAGGTATCATGTGGGTTGGATGCCCAGTAGGCACTAACAATTGCAAATTGGTTTATGTCACAAACAACTCACACGTTCTCTTGAAGTACCAGATGAGCGAATAAAGGATGCATACTCGGTCCGGTTAAATCTTCATGGCCTGTCCCTGAAGGATGAGCTCATAATTGAGATGATGAGACTTAGAGGAGATAAACTTCACATACCTAAAGAAAGAATTGTACCCTTTTTTCCTCAACGCAAGGGTTTTTATTGAGGCATTCGTGCAATAGAGAAGTATGCAAGTACGCTTTCTCCATTTTTTCCATAGCAGAGTTTTGGGACTCTATTTTCCCATAGCAGGGGTTTGTGAGTTCTACGCAAGTTTGGATATACTAAGGGTAACAGTTCCAGCCTTCCAGGGGTAGTGTTAGGATACAAACCCTTAGGGGACTTTGTCCACGCTGTTGAGACTTAGACTCCTACTCGAAGCGGTCCTAAAAGCCTACTATATAATCAGGGATAGGGCACCACAATTGTATATCTATTCTCGCCAGAAATCTGAATAATAATAAGAGAGCCCTATTCTTGTGTCTATTTGATGTCTACTTTTCGCGTGTGTTTCACCATAGTAACAGATTTTATGTAACTTCTGTCCAGATCCTTCTAAAACATGAATGGAAGCCACCCTTGGACTTAACCGAATTGAACTCTATCCTAAAACTTTGCCAAATATTCAAACTCTCTTCCTTCCCTTGAATTCTTTTTTTTTCCCTATTGTGTTTTCCCTTCCTTATCTTACTGCTTAATCCTCTACCTGCTTGAATCTATTCAAGTGTATATGTGGATTGCCTAACCCTTTCCATCAGTTCGGACTTTTGATTGCATTGGCTATTGCATGAAACTTGACATGGTACTAGAGCCCAGAGTCTTGAGTTCAAGTTTTGTCTTTCACAGTTTATTAATATTAAAAAATTATCAGAGGTATGGCTCAAGAGACACAGAGGGGGCAACAACATTTTTTGCATAAATTAAGAAATTAAGGCCGAACTGATCGAAAGCGCTACGCAATCCACATATACTGTAACACTTGACTCGGACAGTTGTCCCCGCTTACTCTTCTTACCCAGTATAGGGTCCACGACAACTTGAGTTCGGCAATGTGTTTCAATCAACCAGACACGACACATATCTGCAACTTTGGCCCCTTTGTTGTGCATGGAATAGACATTAACATAGTAGGAAAAAGTCGAACAAAGGGAATGCATTACCTCGAACAAAAGTTTTCTTATGTCCCTCTCTTGGGCTATCTCTGTGCATAAATATCAACAAGTGCCTTCGCTGCCTCCGGGGCGAAGAATTTGGCCTGTATGGAAGGAAGTAAGATATGAGATTCTGAAGACGGAACGCATTGGAATCTGTTGAATGATCCTCGGTTAGAAAGCAACTCTATTGCTCAAGTGACCGTGTTTACTTCATTTCTGATTACTGTTACGTTCAAAGAGCATATCAGTGTACAAGTCCCTAATGCCCATAACTGAAACTAGTTCAATGCCCGTGCTTTGCAACGGGTAGGAGAGACAATAAGTTTATCTACTCTCAGCCATATCACCTTTTTATTAAAAACTTATGAAATGGTCATTAGATTTCTGAACATGCGCATTAAGACTGACCGCCATGAAATTGAATTCCTAACCGTATCACGATAACTGATTTTTTTCTTCTTTCGAATTCTCTCCCATCATAAATAGAATTCTTCTCCCTTTATGTATGGCTCCTCACCATATTGATGACCATATGTGGTTGCACGTCTTACTTTACCCCATCTTTCCTGCTGCGACGACTCAATTTGTTTGCAACGTTATGCTATTGATGGGGTTCCATGACTTCACCATGGATGATTGGTGAACTCTCCCCACCGTTAAGAATGGGTGGGGTCACGTGATTCACAAGAATGACCCGTATATGAAGGCTTTGTCCTCGCTTGCTATGCTCGTCACTTGGGAAATTTAGAAGAAAGCAACGCGAGGAGTTTTTAGGAACCAAGCAATGACTTCGACAATGCCTATCTCCAAGAGTAAGAAAAAGGTGGCCATGTGGTGCCTTGCCGGAGCCAAGGCTCTAAGTAATATGATGATGCCAGAGTCATTTATTGTATTTTGACTATGACCGGTGGGCCACGGCTTGGGATGTAAAACCTCTAAAACTTTTGTTTAGTCAATGAAACTGGTAAATCTTTTGCCTTGTTTAAAAAACTCAACATCTCGATAGCGTACATAAGAGATATCACATTATTTTGTCACAAATTTAAAATCGCTACGCTACCTTGCGTAATTAGAAAAGGAATACCCGCAAACTTCAAAATTATAGGAGGGATTCAAACTTAGGAATTCCCAACATGCGTTACAGGTGGAAGAAATCAAACTTGCATTTTACGCAATCGACGATCGGTCCTCACCTAGATGGAAGAACCTCGCAAGCTATATTGACGGGAGACACAAAAGTTAAGAACGCGGAACCCATGGAGGCGTTTGCGTCCCCTGTGGAACGACGGAAGGGTCTGTCTCGTGCTCTTTCCCATAGTGAAACATCGGCAACGTTTATGTCTCGAGCCGCTATTAGAAATGGCAGAACAGGCTCTTATTATGCTTACAAGATTAGGTTAATAACTTTATTTAAGGAGTCAATCCCTCGAGAATGAATAGTTCTTGCCTCCCTTTCTCGTTTTATTTCTAGTTTCCCTTTTCCAAGAATTGCAAGGTCAAACTTTAGTTTTAAAACAACAGTTAAATTAGATGGAAGCTGATAAACGGCCCCTAATTTTCTATATTTTAAGTTGTATCTTTGCTTAATTGTGGCAGTGTTGGCAATTAGAAAATAAATGCAACATTATGCTCATAGACCTTATGTCCTTGCTCATCCCATTCGGCCTGCCTTCTTACAAAACCACTACAGAATCATCACAACGTGTACTGAAACGGAGAAAACAAATACTCCCTCCGTGCATGAATATAAAACGTTTTAGCTATCCAACATGTTGTCTACATGCATACTAATATGAGCGCACATACACACTAAAATATGTCTACATACGTCTAGATATATGTGAATGTGAACAAATGCTAAAACATCTTATATTAAAAAACAGAGGGAGTAATTACACAAATTTAATCAATACATAAGCAAGAATTGAAAGAAGAGCTGCATCCACTGATGGCACGCTGCCTTAGAACCGCACCAAGAAACCGACGGAAGGTCCCATTAATTTGTCGAGCTACTCACCTCGGAGCAGAAGATTGACGTATCAACAAGAAACCTAGAGTGAAGACGGCCGGGGAGGGTAATATAGAAGGAAGAATGCCTCACCGAGAGAACGCCAGCATGCTACCGGATGGTGAAGCGTCAAGCGGCGGGATCAGGGTGCACCGTCGCCGATCCTGGATATGACTCTTTGTAGCCGATGAGAAAGTAAGTAGCAGCATGGGGCCGCCGTCGGAGGCATTGGCGCAGAAGGAGGACGTCGGCGAGCACTACCCGCTCTCGCTATGCGGCATCGGGGCTGGGAGCCCAGACGCCCAGACGAGAACAAGCTAAAACACGAGTCGTGTCGGGCGTGTAGATATATACCTGGCTCGACGGGTATTGGGGTGTGATTCGCGGACGCGGCTTGCTTTTATCGCTCCACACTCTTTATTTTGCAAATAAAAAAGGGAAATACCATGTCAATATGAACTACTCTCTACATCCTAACTCGTAACCTCTCGCTAGTTTGGCTCCCTGGCCGGCGTCCAGTCCGTGCTTGGACACGCCGCCTCCGCGGTCAGTTGGCCTCAATCAGATGGCCATGTTCCACACGAAGAAAGGACAAGTAAGCAGGTATGGCATCGAGCAAGCCGGATGGCCATTTTCCCGTCGTGTGTCAGCTTGCCACCGGCAAGGAAGCCATATTCAGCAGCCGATGATTGGCTGGCCGTTCTCAGGTGCCAGCACGTTGGCCACTCCAGCGGGTCCTACCCAGGCCTCCTGCTGCCTGCAACTAGACGCGCCGGGCATGGTGCCCCGGTGAAAGTGCATGAGCCCTCACGTGTGGTTTTGGTAATTAATGGCAATCTCTATGGACTAATGGTTGCATTGAGCTATCCTTGTAGGGCTTGTCCATTGGCAATGCTTGAACACCATGTGTTGGTATCAATATTTAAATAAGAAGATAAAGTGATGACCAAAGCAATATTCAAGTCATCATATATATTGAGAGAAGAAGTTGAAGTGCAAGTTCAAGAGAAGTATCTCGAAGAAATCCCATGCTTGAAGCTTGTCACCCATTTGGAGAAAATGGTCAAGTGAAGATGTGCCTTATAGAGGCTCTCCCATATTGGTGTATGGGGGAGCGATATGTGAGTCTTCACCAAGCAAAGCGCAATCAAGAAAGGTGGTCCACTTGAAGAGATCAAGATCGTCATCATCTAGCTCAAGTGGAATGCGCAAGGCAAAGGTATGATCTTGATAGGGTTTCTATTTTACCGGTCTCATGGTGTTAGTGAGAGACCGGGTTATAGGATAGATGGCGTACTATCAAGAGGGGCTCTCAAGTGAGTAACTTGATCGCATCTTTGTGGAGAGCTCAAACCTTTGCATACTTGGCATCTTCATCTTTCTTGGTTCTTATTTTGTTTTTCTCCTAGTTGGGTTTTGGTGCTTGTCGTGATCTTTATGACAAGCCCAAGTTCTTCGAAAACGGTTTTTGGTTTGAAAACTTGTTGCGTTTTCGTGTTGGAAATATTATCGATTTATCTGTGAGGAAAGTTCCACACCTTCCCATGTGTGTCAACTTAACTCTATTTATGGTTCTTAATATTTCCACTTTTTGTAGGAAAGCTCTTGTCGTTACCTTTCCAACAAAATTGGTTCCCATGTGTGTCAACTTAACTCTATTTATGCTTCTTAATATTTCCACTTTTTGTAGGAAAGCTCTTGTCGTTACCTTTCCAACAAAATTGGTTTTACCTGATTTGGAGTTCAAACGAGAAAGTTATTGCATTTCAGGTTTTCTGAGTGGCTGCAGGAAATCCAGGTCGGAGTCTCCGGTGCACCGGAGTCTCCGGCCTGCCGGTTTGGCATTCGTGCCTCCATGGACGGCACTCTCTGCCTCCGGTCCGGAGTTGGTCCGGAGTGACCCCGGAGTCTCTAGTCTGGCCAGAGTCTCTGCCCCTCCGGGCCGGAGTCTCCACCCGGACCGGAGTCTCCGGTGTAAGTTTTCCTGCAACGGCTCTTTTTCTGGGGACCTATAAAAAGGTCCCCCTTCTCCCCCAAAGGGTCAGCTCTTCCAAGCACGAAATTTCCCCCTCTCTCACCTCCATTGTTGACCTTGGAAAGCTTGCCTCTCTCTCAATTCCTCCCATGATTCTTGCATATCTTTGAGGGATTTGAGAGAGGAGATCTAGATCTATATTTCCACCAATCCATCTCTCCTCTAAGTGAGGGGAACCTAGCGGATCTAGATCTTGGAGTTCTTGTGTGGTTCTCTTCTTAGTTCTTCCTCTCTTCTCCCCCATAAGCATTAGTTGCTTTTGGTGGGATTTGAGAGTGAAGGACTTGAGCACTTCTTGTGTTCTTGCCATTGCTTTTGTGCATCGGTTTGTGCTCTCCACGAGGATTCGTGGAAGTGAAAGTTCGTGAGCTTGTTACTCTTGGGTTGTTGGACCCTAGCCGCCTTTTGTGGTGGTTGAGACCTTTTGTGGTCACTTGGAAGCTCCAAATCCTTTTGTGGCTTGTGCCTCAAGATTGTTGTAAGGGACTCGATTTCCGCCCAAAAGGGAAATCAATAGCAGAAGGTGAATCGAGCGTTTGGGCAAGGTTCATCGGAGAATAGGGTGAGGCCATTTGTGGCGTTTGAGTTTGAAACTCACACCCCTCCAACGAGACGTACTCCCCTAAAAAGAAGGAACTCGGGAATACATCCTCGTCTCCGCGTGCCTCGGTTATTTCTATAGCCGAGCTCTTTACTTATGCACTTTACATTGTGATAGCCTTCGTGCTTGAAGTATTATATCTTGCTATCACCTTGTTGCTTGTCTTGCTTAGCATAAGTTGTTGGTGCACATAGGTGACCTAGTTTATTTAGGTTGTTGGCTTGTTATTTTAAACATCTAGTTTTATTCCGCAATTATCAAGCCTAAACCGGAAAAGTTTTAAATCGCCTATTCACCCCCCTCTAGGCGACATCCTTGTCCTTTCACCCGTGCGGCTCTCGTGGACGTCCGCTGCACGAGCCCGATGATCTGCTCCTCGACATCCCGGCGTTCTCGTCCGTCGCTCCGGGCGGTGTCCGCGGTCGGTCCTCTCTCATCTCACGGCCTGCAGCTCCTTCCACGCCTCGGCTTTGGGGGAGGACGACGTCGGCTACTTCCGTGTTCGGTGCTCGCTGGCGTGCTCGGACACACATGGGTCTCGTGGGCAGGTGCATGTGCAGCATGTCAACCTGGACACCTGGTCACCGGTGTGATCGGCATTACCATCGTCAGATGGCGCGCCGGCATCGTCTCTGTCAATGTCATCACCGACCCCATCGTCTCCGACTCTCCGCTCACGTTCGCCTCTCGTTGTCACGTGGGTGGAGCCACACCTCAATATCTCCCCTCCATTTTTGTTGCAGGTCCGCCTCCGTCGATGGTGATCGTCCCCTCTCCCCCGTCGTGGACAATGGTGCGGTGGGCGGTGGCCCGCCGCCGCAAGCGCACTTGTGCTGGCAGATGGTGCCCGATGCTGGTCTCGCTCCGACGCGTGCCAGTGCGTGCCTCTGCGCAAAGGAGAGAGCCAACTCTTCGAGTCGGAGCTTGACTGTGCTGTTCGGATTAAGGCGTCCAGGTCTACCGGTGCTTCGACCTCTACTGCTGCGGTTCCGCCACCGTTCCTTGCTGCTGAGATCCTTGAGATGGCCACAGCCTGCGATCTTCCTGCTGGCGAGGTCGGCCGTCTCACTGATGCTGTCGTGTGGTGCCGGATGTTGCACACCATGAAGTCCCGTTGCCTTCTGTGTCCTGGGCGCTGTAGCTAATAAAGATGATCAAAGGAGGGGATTGCGAGTAGTGAACGGGAATGGCTGGCACGCACTTCCTTGATTGTGGGTGTTATACGCCGGCCTAGTAACGGCATGTTGGGGATAACGCCGGATTTCTGGGCTGACGGGATAATCTCCACAATTCTCTTCGAATACCCGCACAGAAAAGTTAACCTAACAGAAACACTAATTAAACGCCGAGGAACTTATCCTAAACAGGTTGATGTGGTGGCATTTGCTTTGTAATTTTTTAGACGTGTGACACCATACCACGCTCTCTGCTTTAATAGTAAAGATACATACAAATCTGGTTTTTTGAGGGTACACATTTGAGAGACTCAAGAATTTTCAACCATTGTAGACAGTTTAGTATGTTAGATCACACGCAAAAATGTTACCTGAATAAACATTCTTTCTGCATCACCTGCTTTACCATTTTGCTTCAGTATGATTCCCTGAGAAAATGGAATCAGAATATTTACCGTCACTTCACAACAGAAACAAATAGCTAGTGAATATTAGACAACTAGAGTTCACGAGTAATTAAAGTAGCGAGTTCAAAATTTAGTCTTAAACCACTAGCTGAATCATTCTATGTCCTGGATGTTGTCCTAACAAGCGTCAACGAAAGTTTGAAACTCCTTACTACATGAATACCTTCGCCAAATAACCACGGAAGTCTTCAGGATGTTCCGCAATTAGCTTATCATAAACAGTAACAGCATCACTGATATGGCCCCAGTCAGAATAGGCCTTCCCTAGAAGAAGATCAACCTGTGATATATGGAAATTACAAACAATTGAGCTGACTCTCATATTAACAATCAGTAACCCAAACAATGCTGTCATAACAAACAATTAGTTCTGGGTTCTAACTATAACTAAATAATCCGATTCAACCTGGTTACTGCAGCTAGTCGTCTTGCTTGTGGTGCCACTTTCAAATCCTTACGTAATGATGTGATAGTAAAATAAAGGGAAAATACTAACCAACCCCCTGAACTTAGGGAAGGTGCATATTTATTTCTCAAAAGACACACCTAAGTGCGTGTCTTTTTTGTATTACAAGAAAATGCCAAGACGGCGTAACAATTACAATACCCCAACGATGATGGCGATCTAACCTACTCCAGTACCCAAAAGCACTTCACTTGCCAAACAACATACAAAAACCTCTTCCCCATGCCACAACAACAAGGCCATAGCAAACATAGACATAGAGCAGAGCAGGAATACAGCTTGGAAGACATGAGATGCATCCATCAACCAGAGGTGCTCGTCACAGTAGCCAAAAGCGCGACAACAATGACTATTGCACGAACACCGCAGGGCAGCATCCACCCGCATGACAGGCCCCAAGCGAAGATCGACTGCCGCTCACTAATCTGTAATATCGTCTACTCGAACCGTGATTCAAATCCCGTCTATTTAACCCCCAGCACAAGTTTTTCTGTGCAGTTTTGCTTAGATGGCTCACTGAAGTGGATGATTTGCCAACATGCAGCACCTACGTCACTCCGAACCCAGATAGCTGCATGAGAATAGAGCCAGGATGCCATGTTTGTTAGTTGTACCTGAGTACCTGACATGTGAGGAGTTTCATTTAGCCTGAAAAGCATAAACAGAGGTGCAAGCTCATGCACTGTCTACCCACGAGTGGAACATAATGGTCCTGTTCCTGGTTTTGTGTTTTAAAAGCTTTGGGTTACGCTCTTGATGCATCTTGGCATTCCTACATCTCTAGAGTGATACCTACAACACTTCACTGAAGTGGCCCTTCAACATTTTTTGCTATCTACTTTTTGGCAGAAAGGTGGAATTCTTCCTATGTAACCTTGCGCTGCTTCACCGAGTCTAATAAAAACAAGTACTTACAAAAATGTTAGTACCAGCTTATCCTATAATGCGAGAAACAACATACTTACTTGGATAGGATCAATATCTTGAGACTTCTGAGCACCATTGTCATTTGCAGCCTTTGGGTCAGCACTTGGTATTTGACTCTTTTCATTCAACTTCCGTCGGCAAGAGAGAATTACTTCAACTGCCTATCGCATATTATGATTGATTAAATTCAGAAAGTATGTCATATGTTTTTAACTTTTTATTTGTATGATGTAGTCAAAATTAGTGTTAAACTCAAACAAGTACTATGTATGGTATCATCATCGTCATTTTGTTTAAGAACCTGATCTGGCTTCTTAGCAGCAACTAATGAATTTGTCAGCCCACGAAGAACTTCAAAATCAATGTTGTCAGATGACTGTTGCACAAAATGTTAGCATTAGAAAACTTTTATTATGGTAACCAGTTAACCAGAACATATATTTTGCATAATATAGATGTGCAATAAATTTTTCTTACAGATAAAGAGTTCCTGTATGATGAAGAACTCCCCTCGTAATCCTTGAGCTCAAACTTTACTTCGCCTAACAAACGATATGCTTCTGCTTTGTCAGGGATAACCTACATCAAGTAAAATGTGTGTTTCTACAAGATAATAAGTTCCACAAGATAGACAGGAACGGCAGATAAATAAAGGTGCACCAACAAGCATACCTTAACTAGTTTCTCAAGTAGACCTGACGCCTTCTTATATTCACCAAGTTCAACCAATGATACTGCTGCACCCTGTGAGAAGTAAATAGGTACATCATAGAACAAAAATGGCAGTTCTCAAAATCAAATAAACATTTCCAGAAGTTAATTGTTTTATACTATGCATGTTATTTATTTTCGAGAAAACGCAAAAGAACTTTTGCGCTTCATTTCATTCAAAAGGCAGAGTTTGTGCCGGGGGGATTCAATGGACATCCCAGGTCGTCGGCAGAATTGCCCTAAGCCCTAAAGCTCCAGCGCTGGCCCACGTGGCTGCCTCATCTTTGATCTTAAGAATTAAGCAGCCAACGGAGGGGCGCATGTTTTCGAAGATGCAGTCGTTCCTGTGTTTCCATATCATCCACGGGGTGAGCAGGGTGATGGATGCCAACCCTTTGTGCAGGGGCTTTGGGGTGTTCTGTCGAGCAGTGTGCCATCAGTCAAAGAGCGAGGCATCGTTGGAGGTGGTCTGCAGGTCATGCGAAGCCAGGAGAGCACCTCGTGCCATACATGTCGAGAGAATGGGCACTCAAGGATGAGAGGCCGCATGGTCTGAGGTGCCTGGTCGCACAAGGGGCATCTTGGGTGGTATTGCAGCCCGTGGCGCGCAAGATGTTCTTCTGTCCAACAACAATCCAAATTAGCTAGCCAATTAAAGAATTTGACATGCGGAGGTGCCCAACTCTTCCAGATCAGCTTCCAAGCTTGGCAGGGGGTTGATCCATGGAAGGAGGCAAGGTATGCCGAATGCGCAGAGTAAGTGCCACTTGTGTTCTATCTCCACACCAGCCTGTCTGGCATGTCTGAGAGCATGGTGTGCTCCACAAGGCGCCAGACCAGCAGATAATGGCCAATCTCATGGAGGCCAAGGGTCCCCTGGATGTCTCTGGCACAATTGTTCGCCGCCAGGCCATCAGCAACCGTCCTCTGCTTGCGCCGTCTCTTGGGGATACTATGCATGTTATTATTCTAAAAACTTCCTAACATATTAAATCTCAACAAAGACATTCCAATTTTCAAATGTTGGCCATTCAGGGCAGCTCACCCACATATATGGCTGGCCAGGACACAGCGGTAAGGCTGGTAACTGCCAGTGGCTAATGGATTTTTTTCTGCCTAAGCATGGAACATTCATGGACAATCATAATGAGATTTTTATTCAAATAACTACTAACCAACGTATTGCTTCGTATTGTCGATATCCTAACTAAGAAACAGTCACTATATGAATAATACCTCTATTATAAATGAATAGATGTATCATATAGTTGTAGCAACTGCTTTTTCTCTAAAAAAGAAACGAGATTCTAGGTTGTGAAGCAAAACTAAAGGGATGTGGATAAAGGGAGGGATGATAGAAAGAAGGAAGATGAATTAAGTAAGATATAGGATTCCAATATGTCGCAGGAGATACAAACTGGTAAATACCAATATGTCGACATAAAGACATGTTAAGAGGAGAAAGTCCTAGAACACCATATTTAAGTATGTAACTCAAACAAAAGAAAGAAAAAAAGAACAATTCACCTCAAGAGCAGTAGGATCATTAGGTGACTCGGTCAATGTTTCTTCGAACCCTTCGAGTGCCCCCTAATCCAAACAATTGACAATGTCTTAATACAATAACATAGTACAAAATAATGAATAGCAATCTATTGTTCACAATAAATGTATCTTAGACATTTTCCCCCTTCACTTGGAAATCAAGCATATGATCAGAGGTTGAATACAACTCATGAGCAAGCACATTCAGCAACTGCAAAGTGTGACTAACTGACTAAGCATGCCATTTTATTCATGTGATTCTGAATACTTAGTGGTAGTGACCACTATGCAATACACCTGGTGTCTAGAGTCTAGAATGATTGCTTATGCTTTTTTGATATTGAGCTACATCTTCTGATTGAAAACCACTGCTCATAAAACATATACTTCAGCTGGACAGCTGACACAGTTCTCACTACTCCCAAGTGGGGAAAACATATTTACTATTGATCATAACCTACTTGTGAATCATATATTGTTTTCAGCTCGAGTGCACAAGTACAATCTTGTCAAGGGAATTGTCAAGATTTTTATTACTTCTTCAGTCTTTCTAAACAATACAGACGAAAAAGGTACACAAGGTTACAATTTTGTCAAGGGTAATATGGGCATGGGTTCATATTTATTTTTCTCTTAAAAAAATAATTTATAAACAATCTGTGATTAATGCCGCATGCACTGTGTTTCATTCGTTGTAATTGGAGCAGTTAATTTATTTTAAAACCCGCAATACTTCTATGGGAAAAATAATGGTACCTCAAATTTTGTTTTTTCCTCCTCAGAAAGTTGTTTGTTAACCACAGTGCTTTCTTTGCTAGGACTATCACTGTAACAAGGCAAGTGTAGAGGTTAACCGATAACCGCAACAAGTATAGAAAAATAATTATGTACATAATCTTATGGAAAGTCAACTTTCAATTGGAAAACAGAATCATTATAATTTTCCTATGCCTATAGTTTTGTTTTACACATGAATCAATTTAGTTAACAGCATCACATGTAAGAGAAAAATAATGTAAGGTCTGACTGTATTTCCAATAATTCAGCACTACATATTCCGAACACAGGAAGTAACACATATATGGCATATTACGACATTTGCTGCGGGTGAGCTTGTTTTCTATCGTTGTGAATAACGCAATTGCAAAACAAACTGGTCACATAGATAACAAAAATGGCACAGTATCCTTGAGTAATCCCTACAAAACTGAACTAGTTGCTACGTGTTCTTGGTGATCCACATCTCAGCTGGGATGCACACGTGTGATCGATTAGCTTTATTTTCAATTATGACTGGGAATTAGCCAAAACTTAGATATCTGCGATGACCTAGTCAGACATGCATAAAGCTTCAGATTTTGATCTGATGTAGGCAAATCTTAACTGAAATAGTTATCGCATCTGAAATCAACGTCTACATGGTATACTTAATCTAGGTCATCCTTATCCTGTATCAGAATATATTAAAAATAAATATACATTGTAGGAGGCTGTGTATATTCCTTAGATATGTATCCAGTAGATTATCGGACGGCTAAACACTGTTGCTCAGCAGGAAAGCTCACGCAGCGCCATTAACAAAATTCAGAATGCGAGAAAGATTCTCCATAAGTGACTCCAATTCGTAGATTTAAGATTCCAAACGTGCATTGCAGGCTAAACACCACCAAGAGGATCGCTGGACAGAGATACCTTGTTTTGGGGATAGAGATACTGATGCATGTGAGGTTGTTTACACATTTTTGCCTAACTATTAACGATGTGTTCCCCCTCCCTTATATAGGTATTGTGGTCCTAACAGTAACACCCAACACAATCTCATCCGTATACGTCTGGAAAAGAAATCTCATCCAAATAACTTCTGCTGCTAACAAGATCAAATAATAACAAGAGAAAGTGGCAAACTGCCAATAAAGCCACATATTAACCCATGGTACTTTTCATATGACAAGTTCCCTCGATATCAATACTACATGTGAAAGTTGTCCTACTTTCCTGGCAGCTCGTCTTCGAGCTATGATTCAAGGGATCATGATGCCCAGAATGAAAGAACGCAGATTTGTAATGATGGTTGAGTTGAGTTTTGTGATAGTTTGTACAGAATATATGTAGTTTAATGAAAATTAACTTTTTATCTATTTTATGCATTTGAGGAAGTTTTAGAAAGAAGCACGGTATGAATAAGAATAGTAAAAGGGGTGTGAACTTCGGTTCAATTTTTTTTTAAGCGGAATGAACTATTCGTGTACTAGATGTAAAGTCACCTTCCATAAGGAAGGAAATCCCCAAGAGTGAAAACTAGTCCAAAGACCACAACAGCTATGCCAATTCCAACCTGCCACAAGACAATATGCTATATATGATATGGAATCTACCAAATAGTGAAAACACAATAAAAATGGATAGAAATACTGACCCTTGTACCAAAGCCAATTGTACTCTTATCTGATTCAACTGGAGCATCATAATCAATAGCTTGATAAGTTTTCTTCTCCTCTATTTTCTTTTTATCAAGCGCAGACCTGTAAAATACATAATAAGAAAGAGGTCCCTGAGTAGAGAACAAGAATAAAAACATTATAGTAAAATAAACCTTTTTTTGCAATATGCCAAATGACTTTTTTAGTACCTAGGGTGTAAATATTATCAACAGTTGACTAGCATCATGTAAACTTTTAACTATTATGAAACGTCAGGCTCGAGTAGAGCCCTGCTTTGAATTAACAAAGCCATCAACCGGACAGGGATTACACAAGGCCACCACAAGCGGCAGATACAAGATGCTGTGAACAGCTTACAACACCACGAACTAACGAAAGATAAAGAAGAAAACAGCATGTAGTCGTCCATGCTCTCCGCCACAGATGAAGCACCATGGAAGCGACGCCGACAACCTTCGAGGCTTGAGCTGGATGAAACCTTTGTCTGCTCCAGAAAGGGCGAACCTTCGCCTGACCATCCTCCTCCAAGATCGAAGAGGGACCCCTGCCCCCTCGCCCGGCTCGAAGGGCGCCGAACCGTCGATCATGGGAACGCTCTCCCTAGAGCAGAGGGAGGGCCAGGAACCAGGCCGCCGCTAGGATCAGGCATGAAGCCACCAATGCACGAGCCCAAGAAGAAGCTTAGCCACCAAACACGGAGACCACCATGAGGAGAGGAAGCTGCTTGGAGCGGTCATTGATGAAGAAGGAGCGTAGAAGACGAGCAGTTGCCAGCCACTAGAACGCCGGAAGCAGAACCTGCAATAGGAGCACCGTGCTCACGCCGTCCAGAAATCGTGCTCCAAACGGGAGAGGGGAACCCTTCCCCACCCTGCCCGGCACGAGGGCACCGATCCGCCGGCGAGCGAGCGACAAGGACACGGTGAAAAACACCCAAAAGATGCAGGGATCTAAGACCAGGGAGCTCAGCACCAACAACCATGGCTCAAACCTCGGCACAGACGTCCGGAAAGAGTACGCCCTACCACCCTCTCTCCCAAAAACGGCACCTTCAGGAAGGTTGCTGCGTCGGGACGCCGCTGCCGCTCAATCAAGAAGATTAGGGATTTCTCCCGGGGTAAAGAGATGGTAGGGGAGGGGGAAAAACACCTCAACGGCCCTCCAAGGAGGAAGACGGCACCAGCAGGCGCCGCCGCCGTCGCGGCAAGCAAGGGCCCGCCAGGGATTTCTCCCGGTTCTTGCCCCCACACCCACCTTCGCTGCGCGAGGCCACCGGAGTGAAGCACCAGCAAGGGAGGACGCACCGGCGATGGAGTCTACCTTCAGATCTGGGGCAGGGGCGAGCCCGAGCCCCACGACCAACGCCCGCCGTCTCCTCGCCGTCCGCACGGCCAAGGGGAAGGCCAGCATCCGCGCACGCTGCTTGCCGCGAAGCCAGCACCGCCTCACCACCGGAGACCGCCGTCTTGGCGTCCGAAGTCCACCGCGGAAGCGCGGAGCGACGCGAGCCTCGCCGCTACCTTCCTCAGCGGCCGCGCGGCTTCCCGGCGGTCGCCTCTGGCAGCGGCGGGGAGAGGGGAGGGGGGGTGTGGCGCTAGGGTTTGAGGCGCCGCCCGAGTCGCCCCAGATGGAGCGACGCGGGGGCAGAGAGAGGACCGACCTTATGGTCAAGTCTTTCTTTCTCCAACTTTTAACTATTATATCAACATAGCATCATCTTATACATGCATGCATGCATAAGAGAATAAAAGTGGAAGCTTTGTAGCTAAAATTTAGAAGGTAATAGGACTTGGCAAACATTCATGGAGTCTATACAGAGATTAGATTCACAGGATATCTTCCTAATTTGCTATCCTGAGCGCTCACGAAAGTCAGCTACATGTTATAATTTTTTTCCCTGAGAAAACGCAAAGAACCTTTGCGTTTTATTTCATTGAAAAGAGAGAGTTTTGGTTACATTCCTCCTGATAGGCAGGTTACAAGAAGAGAACAAAAAGAAGTGCATATCCCAGGTCGTCGGTAGGACAGTCCTAAGCCCCGTGGCACCAGCCCTAGCCCATAGCTTTGCCTCATCCTTGATTCTACCGATGAGAGTGCCAACGGAGGGTGTGCGCGATCGAAGATGCAGTAATTTCCGAGATTTGGCAACTATAAACTTCAATCAGTCTAACGGTAACAAGGGTCAAGGGCAAACACTAATACAGGGGTAGATGTTTTGTGCTATCCACAAAAAAATTATTTTAATTTTTCATATATCAACTTGCGGAAAGGTACAAGTAACATGTATTGGCTACTTCCTTTATTAACAAATTCACAATTAATGTCATGCACTCATTCCGACATGCCACATTTATATTTAACTCCAAACAAATAAAGTTTTGTTGAACTAAAAAAACAAATGAACCTTAATAGAAGGCAGAGGCCCAGTGGCAAAGGTAGCCATGGCTAAACCTGGCAACCAGAGTTCAACTCCCGTCGGGAGCGAATTTCTGGAATTCTCACAAATGAGCAATTCTTCTATAAAATTAATCCACCAAGGGCTAGTCCTGGTCGGTCTAATTTTTTTTTAATAGAAGAACATGGTATCAGCTCCAGAAGAAAAGAGTCCAACAACACACTGGCCTGAAAGCCAGGTAAAAATTCAAGAAGCATCCTAAACCCTTGTCGTTTGAACAGATAAAATAAAAGAAGCACCACCGGCAGCATAACAAAGTTGGCAAACTAGCATATCCAAATAAAATCTTTGAGAGTGACATAACAAGATTGGTTTTCAAAAAGTTAGCTGTCTTGATTTTCTTAGCACAAGGAGAGGACTGTTTTACACTGAGAAAAGGATGAGTTTAAAAGATTAGATTGAAGCATGGTCTTTATTGCTTGTGAGGATAAGGATGATAGATGTAAAGCTTAAGTAAATATGTGAAACAACCATGACATATGATGAGCTTAACTCAAATTCAGACATGAGTGGGGCTGGCCTCATAAGAAAGCTGAGATTGGAGCTAAGCTTGAGCCGATCAAAATCCTTGCCTTTCTTTAATTCTTAGTTCCATTTTTTCATTGTTTGATTTTCATGCATAAGTAGCACAAAATGTATCATGCAAAACCTAAAATAACTCATCTTAAGTAAGTGTGATGTACCACACAAATTTAAGATACACTATTCCTAAACTGAGAATTAAGAAGCAAAATATAGTGGTGCTTCAATGCAGTCAAGGGTTCAAAAATCCATAGGGTACATGGAAACAAAAAGTATCCAGAGGTTTGTAGTATAAGACTCAGGGAGAAATGACTACTTTGTCAACTTCACATTGTGGGTTTATATGAACTTTGAGTGCACTCTATGTAAGCAAGTGTGGCTTTCCACATTTTTTCTACTACCGCCTCTTCTTGGACGTCAGAAAAGCATGATATTGCTAACGGACACAGCTACAACGGATAGCGGTTTCAGCCAAAATTCTAGCGATGCAGAATGATAGCGATCATATGGACGAGATCGGGATGGACATAAATATATACTGTAGATTCTGATAATACAAAGGGCAGTCACGGAAGAACACAGCATGCCAAAAACACACTGGCCAAATCTGTTTTGGTCAGGAAAACACAGAGCGCCATTCTGAATTTTTCTATACAACAACTATGAATCTCTTGCTTCGATGCCATATTGATTCTCCATACCTCATGTATCAAACAACTTGCTCATAAGGTTTCCAGAGTAGCAAAACTAGACTTCTACTTAGTACTTAAACATAGTCCTAAAACAAATCAATCTGTTTTTTCACTCAGTATAGCAGGAAGGTAACAATTCAGTACCTTCGAACAGCTTCAACTTTTTCCAGAAATTTCTTATCCATCACTATTTTACCGGATTTATTTTCTCTTCCATTTCCTAATTCTGGTGCCCCTGTAAAAATGTGAATGTCCAAGTGTTGAGACATATCAATGGTGAAAATAAACATAGTTCAAGGTAAAGAAAATCACATCTAACAAATATCAAAAGCTAAATGCAGAAAATTATTTTAAAGTTCTAACATATAACCAAAACAATGGCCAAGCTTATATTTTTCCAAGCAAGGACACAGCTTATAGTGAAAGCAAGAGAGATAGATTGGAGGTTTTAAGTTGGAAATGCCAGTTCACAAACATTAACGAAAGAATGCTGGCACAACAAAGAACTCTATGACGATGAACTTCCACAGAACTAAACCCCGTAAAAAAAATACTACACCTTAGCAACTTGCAATATAAGCATATGAGAATTCCAGTTCACTGCTCCATCCGTTCCAAAAACCAAGACGTATAAGTTTAGTCAAAAGTCAATGTCTTCTAAGTTTGACCAATTTGGTAACAAAAATAGGAACATGTACCATAACAAATCAATATCGATGGATCCACCATAAAATATATTTTCATAGTGTATTTATTCAATATTGTAGATGTTGATATTTACTTCTACATATTTGGTCAAACTTAATAAGCTTGACTTTTGACCAAATTTATAGGCCTTATTCTTTGGAATAGATGTAGTATTACATTGTAAGATATAATTATTCCGTAAGTTATCCATGGCATTAAGGCCATCAGATGCTATGAGGAAACAATTTATGGGCCAACAAGTAAATAAAATAGGAAGGGAGGGAGTGTGTAGTTAGAGACAACTATCAGAAATTGTAAGTTACTAAATAAAAAAATAGAAATCTAGGTAACATAAAATTTTCACTTAAGATACGTGAAAAATAATTAAACATAAACTAAATGATGTGCGCTTACACTGTTCCCGGTTCTTTGAGTCACCAGATGCTACCTTGCTGCAGAAAATTATTTTGTTGGTGAAACTATTCAGCAATGTTATAAGCACAAATATGAATAACCAAAATGGCTGATAACTAAACTAAACTAAACAAAAGATAATTAAGAAACTACTGAGAAATGTTTTAGAACAATGACTATAAGAATACTGAAATCATAGTTAGAGCTGCCGATAATTTCAACGTAAAGAATCATCAAGTAGGACATAGCTAGAGAAAAAAGGAAATAGAACACATCAGAGCTTCATACATCATGAGTTCATGACCTTGAATTACCAGGATATTCATATGATTGCAGAGTTTGTTCTGGAATTGAATTAAATTTATGTATTAAGAACTTGATCTATAAACATAGGCAAAGAAAATGAACCGTAAACCATAGGTAGAACAAATATTCTAAACAGCGGTAAGCTGTTAGCAAAAGGAGACCCCCATGTAGCGCCATTATGGTACGTGGCCATGAAAACGGTTTCACAATTAAGATATATTGAACATTTTTATCCACATGTATGAAATCTATAAACAGATAGCAAAACAGTTCAGTTTTAAAAGTTACTAATGATGTTTCAGACAAGAATAATGCTAGAGTTGAATCATTACTACTCCCTCTCGTTCCCTATAAGCTAGCATCTCCTTACACTTTTGTCCTTGCTTCGTGCAAGAAGTTAATTTGGAGCTACTATTTTGGAACCCAGGGGCCAGGAGTATATTTTCTGGACCAGCCCAGCGGTGAGGATTGATGCTCCGATACCAAGTGTAACATCCTTGTTCAAATTCTGTTAATACCAAGGCTACTCATGGGGTCAGCGCACGCATGTATTCGCCGCACTTACACTTTTGTCGTCACTTTGTGTAAAGGGGTATAACTTCTGGACCAAACTTGTCTAAACCCTCTCTGTGGGACTAACCACAACACACAAATACAGTTGCGCACACTAACGGGCCAGGGTATTAATTGGGAACTGCGTTTTCACCTTTTAGATGAAAGGATACACAAGTCTCATTCATATCCGCGGAGGGAAAAAGTTCCATAGCTTCATTTTTCTGGTAGTATGTACATATCTTTTCTGTGTCACTCTTTTTGACATCGATTTCAGTCTCAGTGCATGATAAGTTTAAACAATAACCCGCTAAGGTTCAGAAAGCTTGCAACTTAAATAATGACAATACCTGGTTGACATGATTTTGTGTGCCTCTGTGACTCATTATGTGTTGGCGGAAAAAAGGATAAGACAGCCCATCTTTTACACCCTCAACAACAGCATAATAATAATACTTTTATGATTTTGTGTGCCTCTGAGACTCATTATGTGGTGGCGGATAAAAGGATAAGACAACCCATCTTTTACACCCCTCAACAACAGCATAATAATAATACTTTCAGCAAGTAATAACAACGAATGAGACTGAAATTTGCAACACATCAATTTTGCAAAGGGTGTGGTGTTTAGCCGTGTCAAACATGCAATAGTCGTATCACTATGCATTGTTGTGTTTAGCGCCATATTATATAGCATAATCATTTTGGCAATTGAATACTTACTTAAACAACAAAATTTAATGAAAATGTTCCATGGGAAAGTTACATGACTATTCAATTATGCACTTCTTCGATTTGAAATGTACTTTGGTGTTGGAATATGTTTACCTTGTATCCAGTGCAACATCCTTTGCCCTCTTCTTGCTTTTAATCTAATGGAAATGGAAATGCAAAGTGGACCATTAGGAAATCAAACTTCTTAAGACAGTGTATAATTCCGGTTTCTTATTCATTAAATAAGATGTAGGACTCCAGTGAAGAAACAATCATACAAACAAGAACCTCCTATGGGGCTTAAAAGTACCAATTTAAGATAATAATGGTTGCTGAAGATGGAATGCACTGCACCAGCACAGAAGCAGGGGAAAGGAAAACAGAGGACTGACGGACCTACTTTTTTCTTATTAGTAAAGTCTGTACCAAATCCACGCTCACCGGAAGCAAAGCACTGAAACTTGAATGCCTTGTGTGTTATATAACTGTCCATCTTCAATCTAAATATATCCACCCAAGCACCCTGCCCAACTTTCTGCAAGCATCCCTACAACATAGACACAAGCATACCACAAATAATAAGCTTCTATTCCAAGTCAAATTCTGCAATTAAAAGCATTATCAAGCTAGAACTTTTCATCCAAGACTTCACATAAGATATAATGAAAAAACAATGGAAGGAAGTGGGTGGATGGGTGGAAGAAATTACGTTTTGTTCAATGAAAAGCCCCTTGTGTTCTTTTCTCGCTAATAAGCAAAAGCTTTGTGTATTATTTCATTCAAAGAAAGAGTTCAAGTACATCAAGATTACAAAACAAACCCCATCAATCGGCCCTTACAGCGCGCTACTTTCTCGGCGGGTGAGATCATGATTAACCCTACGGAACCTGCTAAAGCTTACACCCGGGTGTTGTTCTGAATGAATTTGAGCAATCTGCCTTGCCCAAACTAAATTTTAACTTTCTCCCCCAAAATGGAGATAAATACAAAACGGTTCATCAAAGGATAAATAAAAACTTATATTTAGCAATAGTTGCCTGTCGTGAATGAATTTAACATCGGAATGGCTCTATCGCGATATAAAATTAGTGGAAAGGACACAGAAATAAATGGAAGAAAATCAAACCTACCACCTGTACAGTTGTCTTCATCAATGATCAATCTGTACAGTTCCATCTCAAAAAAAAAAAATCAATCTGTACAGCTCCAATCCAACTAAAAAAACCGCGGTCCACCAAAAAAAAAAAAAAACGTTAACAAGGGCGTCTAGTGGCAGAACTACTAAACTACCGCTCTGTCAAGTTCGTAATACGAAATCTTTCGAGACTTCCAAAGAAGAAGAAACAGCGGGAACGAGAAAGGGAAGTAGGGGTCGGAGTACCAGTGCGGGGAGGCCGGCGGCGGCCATGGCCCGCGCTCGAGGCGACGGAGAGCAAGGGAGTCCCGAAGCGGACCTTTTTTTTGCTGGTAGTCCCGAAGCGGACTTGACGGCTGTTTCGCGGGGAGGGGTAGGGAGCAAATGGATAACGAGGGTGGAGAAGATATTTTTTTTTTCAAATTTCATTTTTGTTCTGAAATGAAACGGAGAAGATCCTGTTTTGCAGTGAGCGGCGCAGCCGTCCGCGGGCGACTTTGCAGTTTTACCCTCGCGTGATTTTTGTTAATCAACAGGCCCTCGCCCCGGTCCCGTTTTTATTAGAGTTAAATACACCGTAAGTACCTGTACTTTGGTCGAAAGCATGATACGGTACCTGTACTCAAGAATACGGCCGTTACGGTACCTATACTTGACGTGAATCTATGGTCACTGTTCAGCGTATGACGGGCCCATGCATCAGGTGGGCGTTGTTGATCGAAAAAAAGTAGGATGTCCACTTCGTTGACAACCGTCTCGTTTGCATGGAGGTTTTTTTTGTAAGAGAGCCAAACGAGTAGAAAAACAGAAAATCCTCAATTCTCGCTCGTCACCACATTCCTAACTCTCGCTCGTCGTCCAGATCGACCGCTCGCCATCGCCATTCCCCAAATCCGCCCGTCGTCGCCATGTCTGCTAGCTCTGCTCGCTCTGCCCGCTCCTCTCGTTCTAGTGCTCGCTGATACGTCGCTTGTTTTATATCAAATGATACATGTTTTATTTATAGTTTATATCATTTTTATACATTTTCGAGACTAACCTATTAACGAGATGCCATAGTGTCAGTTTCTGTTTTCTGCTGTCTTTTTGTTTCAGAAAAGCTAGTAATAAAATATTCTCGAAATTGGACGAAATTTCACGGGGATCATTTTTATGAAAATACGAAGACGGAATCCAAAGGGCAGCCGAGGAGGCGACCCTGGGTGGCCAGACGCCACCTAGGCGCAGCCAGAGGTGGGCCCGCGTCTGGGGGTCGTCTGGCCCCCCCCAGGTGCCTCCCGGCGCCGCCTCTTCGCCTATATATTCTCCTCACCAAAAAAACTCTAAATACCCGAACACAATTCCACGAAAACATCCGAGGCCGCCGCCGTCGCCAACCCTAGTTCGGGAGTGTTCTGAAGCTCTTCCCGGTACTCTGCCGGAGGGGGATCATTGTCGGGGAGATATCCCGGGTAGGGTCAAGGCTTGGCATAAGGTGGTGTTCCAAGTTGTGCCGAGGTACGGAAAGGGCCGGCCTGTTTGGGCCTGGGAAGGTCCGAGCTTCATCTTGACCTGGAGAATACAGGCCGACCTATTCTGGCCCAGAGGGGTCCGAGGTATACTAGTGGCCAGGGCCGAGGTTCACAGTCCGAGCTATGCTCTGCCGACCTAACTACCTCAGTGCGGTGGTTTGCGTTGTGGGTGCAGGAGAAGCTGTGGGAAGGAAGTAAGATCCGAGCTAGTAAAAGATATTAAGCGCAAGACCCAAGGTACGGCACGGACGCGCCGAGCTAACCGAGGTGATGGGCTGTAGGTCGGGCCGGAGTCAATGCTCCTGTCACTTCCAGCCGGGTACTAGAGCGCCTGACACGGGAGCATCTGTCAAGGGCATGGCAGAGGCGTGCTCCGGGTTCGGCGGGCCTGCACGTCTCCGACCGCTGACCACGCGAGGTCTGGGTAAAGGCTACGAGGTAGCTCTGCCAGGCCACGTCCTGTCTCGGTCAGAGGGGACATGCTAGCTCTGCCGGTAGGCTACAGGAGATGGGCAAGCCACGTCTTGTCCCCGACCGAGGTACGGTGGTACGGTGGTGACCGTTGCAGAGGCATGGCAACAGTGTTCTGCGAGGGGCACAATGGTAACCCGGCTGGCCTATATAGTGGGCTTCACCCTCTCCTGCTGAAAGAGACGGACGGACGGATTGAGGATCGAAGATAAAGAGAGTAAGATAGAGAGGAAGCTCGGAATACCTCGGAGAGACCTCGGTTCAGGCTCGGACTGCCTTTTCCTCTCTTTGTAGCATCATCTTCCGCCACGAGTTCTCACCATTGTATCATCATACAGCTCGAGGAGCAGCTTGTACTTGTCACTTTGAGCTATACACTGACTAGGATAGTGCTGCAGTAGGGGTGTTACCTCCGCAAGAGGGCCCCGAAGCAGGGTACATCGTGGTGTGTTTGTGTTCTTGCTTTCTTGGTTCTTTGTTCGTGTTCTTGCGTGTGCACTTCTTGAGTGCATAAACCCTCCCGGATTCCCCCAACGACCATTCGGCCCCATCTTAGCCATACCTATGGCATCTGCCGTGATCCCACCACGACAATCATCACCGGAGGGCTCTGCATCACCATGCCTGCCTCCGGACTGATGCGTGAGTAGTCTACCATTGTACTACGGGTCCATAACAGCAGCTAGATGGTTGTCTCTTCTCCTTGTGTTAGCATGTTTAGATCTTGTGAGCTGCCTAACATGATCAAGATTATATTTATGTAATGCTACATGCTGTGTTTGTTGGGACCCGATGAATTGTGAAGTTATGGTCAAGTTTGTTCATCTATTTATCTTTATGTTTTATTTATGATCTTGCATGCTCTCTGATGCTAGTGGTTGCTTTGGCCAAGTAGTTGCTAGTATCTCCAAGAGGGGGTATTTATGCTAGATAGTGGGTTCATGCCTCCTGTGAATCTAGGCACGAGTGACTGAAACGTCTAAGAACGGGGATGTGTTGTTGCCACTAGGGAGAAAACAGCGGTGCTATGTCTACGTGTCATATGCATTGTTTACATTACACACTTTGCTTATTGCAATTATATGTTGCTTGCAACTTAATACTTTCGGGTGACATGCTGGATAGCGATCCCGGGGTGGATTATTAGTCATAGATGCAGTTGGATAACGGTATATGTATTTTGTTGCAATGCCCAATTAAATACTACAGTGAACTATAGCTTGTCATGATAGCATTGTCATGCCCTCACAATTTATCAATTGCCTAGTTGTAATTTGTTTACCCAGCATGTATGTTTATCTGTTTTATGGAGAGACACCACTAGTGAAATTTGGACCCCGGTCCATTCTTTTACACTGATAAAAACACCGTTTCCAGTGTTTCCCACCATCATTTGCTCGATGTTCATTTTTGCATTTACATTTATTTTCCACACCATACATTTAATCTCATCAGTTTCAGCAAGACGGGAAGATTGACAACCTTCCTGAAACGTTGGGGCAAAGTGAGAGTTTGTTTAGTGTGCATGTCCACGCCAAGCTACAAGCGCCAAAGTGGTTTTGGCACCGTGTTGAAACTCTTCCAACTCCTACTGGATTGATAACCTTGGTTTTGTTCTCAAGGGAAAATTGCTGGTGTACTGCTTCACACCTTCCTCTTGGGTTCCCAACGGGCTGTGTAGGCCGCATCAAGCTCTTTTCTGACTCTGTTGCCGGGGAATTAGAGGAGACTTCTCGAGCTACCAAGTCTCCCGTCAACAGCTCTTTTCTGGCGCCGTTGCCGGGAGTTGGAAGCTCCAGGAAGGGGAGTTGCACGCCACCATTCTCTTCACTTTGTTTTTGCCTTGCTTAGTTTATTTTTGTTTAGTCTTGTTTGCTTTAAAAATTAAAAACTACAAAAAATAGAACTTCATCTTTTAGTCTTTTTCCTGTTTTGCCTTGTTTTACCTCTTGCTTAGTTATCATGTCTAGTTCCACTCCTTTTGTTATGTCACCTGAAGATGAGGTTCTCACTTTCAAGCAAGGAAGTGGAGAAAGTTTTAAGGATGCTTGGACTAGAATTTTGGAATCTTATGGAAAAACTGAACCGAGAATTACCTTGAGCTTGTTGCTTAGCAGTTTTTATTTCGGTCTTATTCTTTGCTATAGGTATGCTTTATACACTATAGTGGGGGGAGATTTCCTTCATCATGATGGAGATCAAGCCTTCAACGCTATAAAAAATTTAATAGCATGATCATCTTCAACAAGTAACAAGATAGAATCTACCTTGGAAAATATTGCTAATAGATTGGATACCCTTGAGACCAATATGCTTAGTATGATAGATATTCATAAGGAGATTCATGAGCTTTATGAAATGAGTTTTATCAATGAACCTAAAATGATTAATTTAACTGATTGGTCTCCCCTTATGAAAATTTAAATTAATGTTACTCATTTTCAAGCTCGTAGTGACATATTAATGGAGTTTTCCCTTATGCCTAAATCCGTTTATGACTCATTAAAATTGTGGGAACTCTCCAAATGCACTAGCTATTTAACTTTTGCTGATAATTCTATTAAAGTACCTTTGGGTATAGTAAAAGATGTGCAAACAAAATTAAGTGGTGTTTATATTCCTATTGATTTCCTTGTTATACAATGTGAAGGGGAAGGACAAATCACTCTTGGAAGGTCATTCTTGAAGCTCATTAGAGCAGTTATAAGCATGGAGGATGGGTCTATGAAGTTTCAGGCTACTACAGGACGCATGCATATCTTCCCAAAAAGGAAAACCAGGAAGACCGTGGGTAAACCTCTTAATGTTTCTACTATTGATAATACTTGATTCTTGCTTTTTGCCTAGCTAAAAGGCGTTAAAGAGAAGCGCTTGTGGGAGGCAACCCATTTTATTTTTGTTTTCTGTTTTTTCATTTTCTTGAGTTAAGTATGTTGTTACCTCTATAATATAAACACCTCATTTGTATCTTTTTGTTTTTGTTTTTTGTGCCAATAAGAACCTCTAATGGTAAGAAAGTGCTAAAGTTTGGTTTGCTGTCCAGAAACAGATTTCTATGTCCCACTACAAAAAATCGTTGAAAAATCCCATAACGTCATTTTGATCTGAAATGTTTTGTGCGTGAAGATGAGATTTTTATGTGTCTTTCGTTAGTTTTAAGTTTTCTGATTTAAGCAACGTAAGTGTCTCAAAAAATTCATCTTTACGGGCTGTTCTAGTTTTGAAAGATTCAGTCTTTATTCTGCATTCTCTCTTTTACGAGTGTTGAGTGAGGTTTTCTAAGGGTGGAGAGCAGCACATAAGGCTAGTAGTTGTAGCTAATGTTTAAGATGAGTTCTAGCAATGTGTCTTTACAGAACCAAGTGGATTAAATATTTTGAGTACTAACCCTCTATTTATGAGAAGTTTTGTGTAAAGAAAGTTTTCAAGTATCAAGAGGGAGGATGATAAAAGAAGATCAAGAGGGATAAAAGTTTAAGCTTGGGGAGGCCCCCATGGACCTCCTCTGCCATTTTCAAGAAGTCACAGGCATCTAAGCTTGGGGATGCACAAGCCATCCCCTTCTTCATCAACAATTATCAGGTCATCTCTAGTGAAACTATATTTTTATTGCTTCACACAATAAGTACTATTCTTGGAGCGTCTATTTTTTTTTCAATTTGTTTTGTTTTGTTTACTGGTCATAACTATGTTGGATCCTAGCACTCTTGTTTGGGAGCGAGACACGCTTCGCTTTTTCGTAGAATGCTCATGTTCTTCACTTATACTTGTTGACTATTCAGTTTTTGTTTTGTTAGCTTCTAGCTCTTGTTTTCATGTATCTCTTGTTCAGAGCTATTAGTTTCTTTTGTAGAAAGTACTCTATTGCTTCACTTATATTTGTTTGGAGAGTTTTTTAAATAAGTTGATTGGTGTTTGGTTATAACAGAAAATGTTATGCATGTGGTAGTGGTATGAAAATTGCATAGTCTAGTAAATCATTTGAATTGTGATAACTTGATTCCTTGCAATTGTTTTGAGGTATTAAAATGATAGATGTTAAAACTTGGTGGTTGCGTAAGTTAAGGCTCTTTGATGGGTAGTTGCTATAAAGCTTGGGCCGTACTACAAACTCTAATAATTGTTGAAGGTGCAGTTGTTCCTGATAGCTGTTCGGGTGTGAAGAAATTCGTAATAAGATGGTTGTGTGCCAAGGTCGAGGGATCTAACGGGGTACTTGTGCCGCTGTGAGCGGCCCTCCTTGGAGTAATATGGATCATGTTTTCAATGCTAGACCTGCTAGTCGTTTGCAATAAACTTGTGAGATCTTTTTTGACTAATGTTAAGCTACGGTTTTTGGCAATTCCACCATCCATATTTGCTAGCCTCATCGGTGTTGTGCATTGACCTTTTCTCACATTGAGACTTGGTGCATACTTCGCCAGTACATCCAAACCCCGTGGGAGGACTTTCTCTTGTTCTCCTTGTAACATCCCAAGTTTTTCAAAAAGTTGAAAAATCAGAAAAATTTAAAACTTTTGAAAACTATTATGTATTTTGCTTTGAAAAGAAAAATCATGCATGCATTCATCAACTCATATAGCATTCTTTGCTTTTGGTTGTTCAAAAGTGGGAAATAAATTTCCACTTGAAAACATATTTAAGAAAATGTATTAGTAGAGCAAAGAATGCTCCAAGTTTTCTTCTGATTTGTATGAATGTTTTGTTCTGATAATGTTGCTTGTGAAATTTTTTGAATCTGTTGCAAAATAAATAATTGTAAATGTTTATCTTGTGGTATTTAAGATCTACTTAAGCCACAATTGTTTGTTCTAAAACCTATTTTAAATTTTCACATCAAGTGTCATATTATTTGTTAAAAACCTAGTATGGAAATCAAAATGATTTCTATTTGAAAAAGTGTGTTTGGTTGTAAATAGTTTATAGGTATTGAGAAGTATTCTATTACTTACCTGTTCTCTATTTTCAAGTTTTATAGTTTTACTTTTGAAAGAAAATAGTTATTTGGATTTTTAAAATGAGTTCTGAAATCATTTCGATTTATCAAACCCTTTTAAACTATTTGAGTTTTATACAAAATTATTTTATTGAGTGATATTAATTATATTACTCATATTCTGCTTGGTTTAAAGTATAAGTTCAAAAAGAATTTATAAAAACCCTCTAGTTTTTAAAATGACATTATAAAGTCCAAAATTCCATTGAAACACTTTTCAAAAAGTTTGTTTATAAAATGCTTTGGAAAATGTGTTTTGAGAGTTCCAAAATCAAGTGTTTGATTTTACAAAACTATAGGTTTTGGTTTGAATCCAAAAGGATTCATATTTTAAAAGTTATGGATTTTAGAAAAATTTCAGAAAAAGAAAAAGGAAAAGAGTTTGAACAAAAAAAAATGCGAACCCTAGCTATCTGGGCCAAGCCCACCTAACTAACTACCGCTCAGCGCAGCAAGTAGCAGCCCAGCAGCCCAACCCCGGCCCCTCCTTCTGTCACTGACGTGTGGGACCCATCCATGACGTCAGCAATGACGTCACTCGTCTCCAACCTCCTGCGCACGAAAACGAGTCCATGTCGAGCACGAAATCATCTCCGCGATTCGGGGATTCCAAACCGCTTTGAGCAAATCCTTTTGCCCCTATATATAGGCCACGACCCCCTCCTCGAAAACCCCCGAAAACCCTAGCTCCTCCGCCACCAGGCTGCGCGCATTAAGCGCCGCCGTGCCACCATTGCCGCCGCCATCCATCGAGGCTTCCGGTGAGCCTCGACTTCCTCAGCTTCTCTCGTTTCCTCCCCTCTCTTACCCACACCCCGGCGCACCTCCTCATATTTTTCTTTGACTTTTTCGAGCTCTAGAACGACGGGGAGATCATCGACTTGGAAGCACCTCCGCGGAAGCAGGATAATACCTGGAGGAGAAGGAAGACCGCGACCTCCTCGACCCCACCATCAGATTCGCCTTGAAGCTCTGCACACCTCGGTATGCACCAAGCCCGCTTGATCGCTTTTTGTGCTTTTCCGGCGAACTTCCGGCATGGCGCCGCCGCAGAACTCGGTCGCTGGAGAAAATATGGCCGGTGCGCCGCAACGCTTCGGTCGCATAGATCTAGGCCGTTAGATCACAGGTGGACGCCCCAGATTAGATCGACGCCGCGAAGAGGTATCAACCAATGAGGAGCCGCCACGTCATGAAGTCGCCCGCATTGCCCACGTCCGCGTCCGTCCGCCCGCGCCCGCATCTGCCCGCGAAGGAAACGCGCACCAATCTGGAAGCGCCACGTCGCCTGGGGACTTCAGAGCGAGGAATCTTTTAGTTTCTTTACAGTTTAGCCCCTGCGCATCACAGATTAGTCCCTGCGATTTAGATCTATTATTAATTTTTACTCGTTTATCCAATTTTTATGAAAATTATATTTTTGGAAATCTTATGATGTGCAGAAACTTTTGGCATGCTTAATCTTAGGTTTTGTCGAATTAAATTTGTTTAATTTAAAAAGTGGCTTAATTAATGTTTTAAACATAACTCTAAATTAAAAATTGATAATTGAGCAAAATATTTTGCTATATTTTTGTTTGTATAAATAATGGCCGTAGCATTGCTCTGTATTTTTGTAGAAGTGTTTTTATGTGTTTTTGCATGTAAATTGTTTTTATTGCTTTTTAGGTGTTATTTTAATAAGTAAATTATATTAAAATTGTTTTCCACATTAATTTCGAATAGAAATTTTAGCTAAGTCATGATGATCATGTTAGATGCAAAATAACTTAGAAATATTTCACCTCTCCCACAAAAGTGTTATTTCTTCCTTAGAAAATTTTGAGTAATAAAATTTTGACAACACGTTTCCTTGGAAAATTTCCTTAGAAAATATTTGATAATTATTTTGACAACCCTATTTCCCTTAGAAAATTTCAACATCTTAAAAGTGTTAAATCTTTTCCTTAGAAAAATTTAGCATCTTGAAAACTTAGTGGTTTTAGAATATTTTCCTAAGTGTTATTTTGACAAGTGTTTGTCTTTAGAAATTTTATCAACTATGGTTTTAAAAAGTATTTTTCCTTAGAAAAATACCAACACCTTATTTTATGAACTTTTACTTAGAAATTATTTTGACTTATTGTTTGACCTCTTTGGTCCTTAGTTATTTTTGGAACATCCTGTTTGCTTGCATTTCCTTAGAGCTTTTACATAGGCATGGCATGCATAATTAAGTCCTTAGTATTATTTTATACTTTCACATGACTTCCTCCTTAGAAATTTTGAGGATGAATGCTAGCTCTTTTGACCCCTCTAGTTAAAAACACTAAGTTAGAAATTAGTGGAAAACAAAGAAGAACTTAGCATAAAGACAACACCCAGAAGCATCTCCAAGAAGAAAAGTACTTAGAAGATATCAAGAGGAAGTTCATGAAGACCAACCATCCTACTTTTTCTAAGTCCTTCTTCCTTTCTCTCTTTCTCCTCCTTCCCTTAAACTTCATGGTGGCTAAGTTATATTCAAGATCAACCAGCTGCCAACATCATCAAGTCTTCAGAATCAACAAGTCCACAAATGTGCAATGGAGTCAACACATCAAGTAAAACCACAAGGGAGCAAAGAGAAGAATTTTAGAAGACCAACTACTTCTTTTCTTTCTATCCCCTCTCTATTTTTGTCTCACTTTAGACAAAGGCCAAGACCTTGTGTTTATGACTAAGTTCCTAGAGTGCTAATTGAAGACCATTGAAGATCAATGAAGCTACAAAGGAGTTGAAGATTATGTGAAGACCAAAATTGTGAAGACTTCTAGTAGCCTTACAACTCTTCAAGTTGTTATTTTATTATGTTTATTTGGCTTAACTTTGGCCTTGCCTTAGCTTTTGGGACATTGTTATATTAGGTCTTTTCCCTTATTTTGTTTTGCTTGTCTTTCATACCACATTTCTCTGTGTCATCCTGCATCACATGCATGTCATATTTTTCTAAGTGTTGCATTTATGAATGTATGTTTATTTGTGATTTGTTTGACTTGTTAGAAATTCCGGAGAGAGACGAAGGTGGTTGCAACTGCTACACCTGTTCTTCTGTTTGCCGAGGCAAGTGGCACACCCCCATAAATTTCCTAAGTATTTTTATATGCATTACTTAGTGTATTTCCTTATATGCATGTGTTGGATAGTATTATTGCTATATGCTAAACCCACCATACCTTTACTCTAGTTGTGTCTAGAATCCCCTTTGATAACTTAGTAGAATATTTGATGCTATGCAAATGTGTTTTCTTTAAAATTTAATTCTACTAAGTAATTTATCACCTGGGTGGACTTGGTTATGAAAAGATGATGGAAAGGTTGAGTGTCATCTCTTAGGGGTGACCTCTAAGGGATGGTCACTTGTGGTTGCCACCCAGGGTATTAAGGGGCCAATGTTTTCTCCAAGTGAAGATTGCTTCCCGTGCAGCCATTAGTCATATGGGCTCTGGCTAGATGGATTAAGTTGCGTGGACTCGTCCCGACTTGACAGGTGGTGGTAGAATGGTTAGAATGGGAGCGCGTCAAGTCGGTATGGGATGGGAAAATGCTTCTGAAAAGTCTCGTCTCAACTCTCTCCTTTTCCTTAGCACAATTTGAGTGCTTGAGGATAGTTTGGGTTTGTTGGGTCTAATGGTGAAAGTGCACAACCTCTGCAGAGTTAAAAACTAAGTACTTAGCCGTGTCCCCGGTTACGGACAATTTGAGCAGCTGATCAAGGATTCAACGGAGGCTTCATCATTCCAATTTTGAAAGTAAAACTTGATGGTGAACAAGGGTAGATGAGACTATGGTCTTATACCATATCGTCTCCAACTTTTGAAGAAAATGTTTTACAAAGTGTTAGGCAAAATTGGCTTTTATGCAAAATAGCCTTGAAACTCCACCAGCCAAATATGCATATAGGCTATTAGAGTTATTCCATTAAGTGTCCACATAGTGTCACTTGCCAGATCCATTTTTAATGGTTCTGACCCACTCTGTTGCAAATTTTTATTTGTTGCAGATTGTTCTGACGACGAGTGAGTTTCGTTAGGGGGTTTCGAGTCTGCAACCAACATGTTTTCGCCTGTGGCACATGCAAAGGATGAGGACTCCATGAAGATTATTATTTCCGCTGCTTTACTTTTCAAGCTAGCTATATGCTATGCAAGTTGTAATGAATATTTTACCAAGTCTGGATCATTCGATGTAATAATGATACTTTGTTGTGATACTACATCTTAAACTGTGTGTGCAAATGAAACGATCCAGGGGTTTGCACTATACACAGGTACCTTGCCAATTTCTAAGTGCAGGTACGCTACAGATGGTATCAGAGCACTGTGTTGCCTGTAGGTTCGAAACCCTAAGTCTGGTTAGAAATAAGAAAGCCCATAGGACAAAATTTATTTGCTTTTTGTCTAAAAACTTGTGATATCATTCTTGTAACTTCTTAACTATTCGCGTTCTAAATGCCTTCTCTTATTTATAGATGTCCCGCCTCCTGGAATCACTCAAGAAAGGTCCAGCAATGACCATGACCTTGGAATGTGAGACTGAGTTTCCAAAAGCTTTGAAGGACCTCATGTTGAGCATGGGACTTGAAGGAGCAGCAGTCTACAAAGGATTTCCTTTCAAGGGTGAAGGTCAAGAGTACTGGTGGGTACAACTCCATCTATACAAGAACAAAGACGATGACCACAAGACCAAAGGTTGCTACATGTTCACAAACCCAATAATTCGAACATCATTCTTTGATTCAGCAAGAAGTGCAGCATGGGAGGCCATCGAGCACCTTGGAGGAAGACTTCAATTTAGACTTCACAACACTCAGAAATACCTTGATGAACTCAATGGAATAGAGGAAGAACTCGATACACTCAAGAAGTAGATAGAATAGACCCCCTTATGTATTAGAATAAAGAAACCATGTTGATGTATTGACCTATCAAATTGTGGTATGGCAGTACTATCATATTGTTTCCCCATATCCTAGGTGTACTTCGATCCAAAAACGACTAGTGTGGTTTCTCAAAGGTTTGTGCGTTTTTATCAGGTGTGGTTGTTTGTGTCAAATTGCTTGTATGGGTAGGAATATTTCTTCTAGATCTGTCTATCTTTTGCTCATCTATGCTTAAACCACAGATGCCTCCCCGTCGTGACAACACCAACAACAACAACAACAACAACAACAACAACGAAGCCATGATGCAACAGATGATGGCAGCCCAGACTCAGCTGATGACCATGATGGCCCAATTCATGGCAAATCAACATGGACCACCACCACCACCCCCTCCCCAAGTGGACAGACTTGCCAGGTTCCTTAGGCTTAGGCCAAACAAGTTCTCAACTACAACTGACCCAATTATGGCTGATGACTGGCTGCGTTCTGTGCAAAAGGATCTGGTGACAGCTGAATGTGAAGATGCTGAGAAAATTAGGTTCACCGCACATCTGCTTGAAGGACCTGCTGGCCAGTGGTGGGAAACGTATCAGCTTACTCACCCTTTGGACACTTTGACCTGGGAGGATTTCAAGGAAGGATTTCGTAATGCTCATATCTCCACGGGCATTATGAATCTGAAACAGGAAGAGTTCCGCAATCTGCGTCAGGGGAATAGAAGTCTTAAGGAGTACATGGATGACTTTCAAGCCCTGTCCCGTTATGCTCCTGAAGACATTGATACTGATGTGAAGAGGAAGGCAAAATTTCTCAAAGGGCTAAGTGATGACCTGAAGATTCCTTTGACTGTGGCATATGCTCCAGACTATCAAGCACTCCTTGACCAAGCCATCACACTGGAAGATAGCATGAAGAAGGCTGAAAACAGGAAGAGGAAGATGAGTTCGAACAAGCATCATCCCAAACCTTCTTTCAAGAAACATTTTGCTCATGATGGGAACAATGGTCACAAACCTCATAGTAACAATCACAATGGAGGCCACAAGGGAAATGGACATGCTGGCCACGATCATAACAGTGGACAGCACCGTCCAAATCCTGAACCCAAGAAAGATCTCAGCCAAGTGCTTTGCTACAAGTGCAACAACAAGGGCCATTATGCCAATGAATGCCCAGAAAAGAAAGGAGCTGAAGCAGCTGCCAAACCCAATCCTTTTGATAAAGGATATGTGAACCACATCAATGTGGAAGAAGTGAATGGTACGTTCAGAATAAGTTTTCACTTCACTAGTTTCTTTCCTTTTCTTTACTGCCATCAAAAATCCTTTTAAGGGTGGTAGCCACCTAGATATCCCAGTCACAACCTCTTGCTAGCCTTCTCGAATCTCGGGGACGAGATTCCTTTTAAGGGTGGTAGTCTGTAACATCCCAAGTTTTTCAAAAAGTTGAAAAATCAGAAAAATTTAAAACTTTTGAAAACTATTATGTATTTTGCTTTGAAAAGAAAAATCATGCATGCATTCATCAACTCATATAGCATTCTTTGCTTTTGGTTGTTCAAAAGTGGGAAATAAATTTCCACTTGAAAACATATTTAAGAAAATGTATTAGTAGAGCAAAGAATGCTCCAAGTTTTCTTCTGATTTGTATGAATGTTTTGTTCTGATAATGTTGCTTGTGAAATTTTTTGAATCTGTTGCAAAATAAATAATTGTAAATGTTTATCTTGTGGTATTTAAGATCTACTTAAGCCACAATTGTTTGTTCTAAAACCTATTTTAAATTTTCACATCAAGTGTCATATTATTTGTTAAAAACCTAGTATGGAAATCAAAATGATTTCTATTTGAAAAAGTGTGTTTGGTTGTAAATAGTTTATAGGTATTGAGAAGTATTCTATTACTTACCTGTTCTCTATTTTCAAGTTTTATAGTTTTACTTTTGAAAGAAAATAGTTATTTGGATTTTTAAAATGAGTTCTGAAATCATTTCGATTTATCAAACCCTTTTAAACTATTTGAGTTTTATACAAAATTATTTTATTGAGTGATATTAATTATATTACTCATATTCTGCTTGGTTTAAAGTATAAGTTCAAAAAGAATTTATAAAAACCCTCTAGTTTTTAAAATGACATTATAAAGTCCAAAATTCCATTGAAACACTTTTCAAAAAGTTTGTTTATAAAATGCTTTGGAAAATGTGTTTTGAGAGTTCCAAAATCAAGTGTTTGATTTTACAAAACTATAGGTTTTGGTTTGAATCCAAAAGGATTCATATTTTAAAAGTTATGGATTTTAGAAAAATTTCAGAAAAAGAAAAAGGAAAAGAGTTTGAACAAAAAAAATGCGAACCCTAGCTATCTGGGCCAAGCCCACCTAACTAACTACCGCTCAGCGCAGCAAGTAGCAGCCCAGCAGCCCAACCCCGGCCCCTCTCCTTCTGTCACTGACGTGTGGGACCCATCCATGACGTCAGCAATGACGTCACTCGTCTCCAACCTCCTGCGCACGAAAACGAGTCCATGTCGAGCACGAAATCATCTCCGCGATTCGGGGATTCCAAACCGCTTTGAGCAAATCCTTTTGCCCCTATATATAGGCCACGACCCCCTCCTCGAAAACCCCCGAAAACCCTAGCTCCTCCGCCACCAGGCTGCGCGCATTAAGCGCCGCCGTGCCACCATTGCCGCCGCCATCCATCGAGGCTTCCGGTGAGCCTCGACTTCCTCAGCTTCTCTCGTTTCCTCCCCTCTCTTACCCACACCCCGGCGCACCTCCTCATATTTTTCTTTGACTTTTTCGAGCTCTAGAACGACGGGGAGATCATCGACTTGGAAGCACCTCCGCGGAAGCAGGATAATACCTGGAGGAGAAGGAAGACCGCGACCTCCTCGACCCCACCATCAGATTCGCCTTGAAGCTCTGCACACCTCGGTATGCACCAAGCCCGCTTGATCGCTTTTTGTGCTTTTCCGGCGAACTTCCGGCATGGCGCCGCCGCAGAACTCGGTCGCTGGAGAAAATATGGCCGGTGCGCCGCAACGCTTCGGTCGCATAGATCTAGGCCGTTAGATCACAGGTGGACGCCCCAGATTAGATCGACGCCGCGAAGAGGTATCAACCAATGAGGAGCCGCCACGTCATGAAGTCGCCCGCATTGCCCACGTCCGCGTCCGTCCGCCCGCGCCCGCATCTGCCCGCGAAGGAAACGCGCACCAATCAGGAAGCGCCACGTCGCCTGGGGACTTCAGAGCGAGGAATCTTTTAGTTTCTTTACAGTTTAGCCCCTGCGCATCACAGATTAGTCCCTGCAATTTAGATCTATTATTAATTTTTACTCGTTTATCCAATTTTTATGAAAATTATATTTTTGGAAATCTTATGATGTGCAGAAACTTTTGGCATGCTTAATCTTAGGTTTTGTCGAATTAAATTTGTTTAATTTAAAAAGTGGCTTAATTAATGTTTTAAACATAACTCTAAATTAAAAATTGATAATTGAGCAAAATATTTTGCTATATTTTTGTTTGTATAAATAATGGCCGTAGCATTGCTCTGTATTTTTGTAGAAGTGTTTTTATGTGTTTTTGCATGTAAATTGTTTTTATTGCTTTTTAGGTGTTATTTTAATAAGTAAATTATATTAAAATTGTTTTCCACATTAATTTCGAATAGAAATTTTAGCTAAGTCATGATGATCATGTTAGATGCAAAATAACTTAGAAATATTTCACCTCTCCCACAAAAGTGTTATTTCTTCCTTAGAAAATTTTGAGTAATAAAATTTTGACAACACGTTTCCTTGGAAAATTTCCTTAGAAAATATTTGATAATTATTTTGACAACCCTATTTCCCTTAGAAAATTTCAACATCTTAAAAGTGTTAAATCTTTTCCTTAGAAAAATTTAGCATCTTGAAAACTTAGTGGTTTTAGAATATTTTCCTAAGTGTTATTTTGACAAGTGTTTGTCTTTAGAAATTTTATCAACTATGGTTTTAAAAAGTATTTTTCCTTAGAAAAATACCAACACCTTATTTTATGAACTTTTACTTAGAAATTATTTTGACTTATTGTTTGACCTCTTTGGTCCTTAGTTATTTTTGGAACATCCTGTTTGCTTGCATTTCCTTAGAGCTTTTACATAGGCATGGCATGCATAATTAAGTCCTTAGTATTATTTTATACTTTCACATGACTTCCTCCTTAGAAATTTTGAGGATGAATGCTAGCTCTTTTGACCCCTCTAGTTAAAAACACTAAGTTAGAAATTAGTGGAAAACAAAGAAGAACTTAGCATAAAGACAACACCCAGAAGCATCTCCAAGAAGAAAAGTACTTAGAAGATATCAAGAGGAAGTTCATGAAGACCAACCATCCTACTTTTTCTAAGTCCTTCTTCCTTTCTCTCTTTCTCCTCCTTCCCTTAAACTTCATGGTGGCTAAGTTATATTCAAGATCAACCAGCTGCCAACATCATCAAGTCTTCAGAATCAACAAGTCCACAAATGTGCAATGGAGTCAACACATCAAGTAAAACCACAAGGGAGCAAAGAGAAGAATTTTAGAAGACCAACTACTTCTTTTCTTTCTATCCCCTCTCTATTTTTGTCTCACTTTAGACAAAGGCCAAGACCTTGTGTTTATGACTAAGTTCCTAGAGTGCTAATTGAAGACCATTGAAGATCAATGAAGCTACAAAGGAGTTGAAGATTATGTGAAGACCAAAATTGTGAAGACTTCTAGTAGCCTTACAACTCTTCAAGTTGTTATTTTATTATGTTTATTTGGCTTAACTTTGGCCTTGCCTTAGCTTTTGGGACATTGTTATATTAGGTCTTTTCCCTTATTTTGTTTTGCTTGTCTTTCATACCACATTTCTCTGTGTCATCCTGCATCACATGCATGTCATATTTTTCTAAGTGTTGCATTTATGAATGTATGTTTATTTGTGATTTGTTTGACTTGTTAGAAATTCCGGAGAGAGACGAAGGTGGTTGCAACTGCTACACCTGTTCTTCTGTTTGCCGAGGCAAGTGGCACACCCCCATAAATTTCCTAAGTATTTTTATATGCATTACTTAGTGTATTTCCTTATATGCATGTGTTGGATAGTATTATTGCTATATGCTAAACCCACCATACCTTTACTCTAGTTGTGTCTAGAATCCCCTTTGATAACTTAGTAGAATATTTGATGCTATGCAAATGTGTTTTCTTTAAAATTTAATTCTACTAAGTAATTTATCACCTGGGTGGACTTGGTTATGAAAAGATGATGGAAAGGTTGAGTGTCATCTCTTAGGGGTGACCTCTAAGGGATGGTCACTTGTGGTTGCCACCCAGGGTATTAAGGGGCCAATGTTTTCTCCAAGTGAAGATTGCTTCCCGTGCAGCCATTAGTCATATGGGCTCTGGCTAGATGGATTAAGTTGCGTGGACTCGTCCCGACTTGACAGGTGGTGGTAGAATGGTTAGAATGGGAGCGCGTCAAGTCGGTATGGGATGGGAAAATGCTTCTGAAAAGTCTCGTCTCAACTCTCTCCTTTTCCTTAGCACAATTTGAGTGCTTGAGGATAGTTTGGGTTTGTTGGGTCTAATGGTGAAAGTGCACAACCTCTGCAGAGTTAAAAACTAAGTACTTAGCCGTGTCCCCGGTTACGGACAATTTGAGCAGCTGATCAAGGATTCAACGGAGGCTTCATCATTCCAATTTTGAAAGTAAAACTTGATGGTGAACAAGGGTAGATGAGACTATGGTCTTATACCATATCGTCTCCAACTTTTGAAGAAAATGTTTTACAAAGTGTTAGGCAAAATTGGCTTTTATGCAAAATAGCCTTGAAACTCCACCAGCCAAATATGCATATAGGCTATTAGAGTTATTTCATTAAGTGTCCACATAGTGTCACTTGCCAGATCCATTTTTAATGGTTCTGACCCACTCTGTTGCAAATTTTTATTTGTTGCAGATTGTTCTAACGACGAGTGAGTTTCGTTAGGGGGTTTCGAGTCTGCAACCAACATGTTTTCGCCTGTGGCACATGCAAAGGATGAGGACTCCATGAAGATTATTATTTCCGCTGCTTTACTTTTTCAAGCTAGCTATATGCTATGCAAGTTGTAATGAATATTTTACCAAGTCTGGATCATTCGATGTAATAATGATACTTTGTTGTGATACTACATCTTAAACTGTGTGTGCAAATGAAACGATCCAGGGGTTTGCACTATACACAGGTACCTTGCCAATTTCTAAGTGCAGGTACGCTACACTCCTACACATAAGCCTATACATCTTCCTCAAAACAACCACCATACCTACCTACCACGGTGTTTCCATAGCCATTCCGAAATATATTGCCATGCAACTTCCATCTTACATTACATGACTTGTTGTCATTCATTATTGTTTTATTGCTTTGCATTATCATGTACAGCTGATGTGTGGTTTTACCCATGTTACGCTAGGTCATTGCACATCCTGCTACACTGGCGGAGTCACTCAGTTTCATACATCATATTTTGTTCATTATGAGTTATTTGTATCAAAAGTGTGTTTTCAATTAGGATGTTGCCCCTACCGGTGAGGAAGAGAAAGAGCCATTGAGGCCATTTAAAAACATAAAAATACAAAAAAAAAAGAAATAATAAAAGAGAGAGGGGGGCAACATTACTATCCTTTATTTCACACTTGTGCTCATGTCTAGCACCTACATTTCAGAGTTATCATATTTGTGATCATGTTTAGCACATACATTTCAGAGTTATCATATTTGTGCTCATGTTTAGCACCAATGCTTCGGAGTTATCATACTTGTGCTAGTAGCACTTATGCTTCATTTGAGAGAGTTTTCATGTTTAACTAGTATAACTATGTGGGGAACTTTTCATTATAGAACTTGGGTTGTATATTCCAATGATGAGCCTCCTCCAAAGTGCTCTAGATCTTCGTGAGCAACCAAGTTGGATGCACCCCCACTAGTTCCATTGGAGAGCTTTCACACACTTATAGCTCTATGTGCATCCCTTGTATGGCAATCACTACTCCTTGCATAGCTTCGATTATAAGACTTCCTCTTGTCTAATGATCACGTATAGCTTTGTGAGACTTTCTTCCATTGGCCTTCCAAACCCCCATTAATGTTCTACTGGTTCGATTAAACCTTGGTTTTGTAATCAAGGGAAAACTTCTGCTACGCTGCTTCACACCTTCCTCTTGGGGTTTCCAACGGGCTGTTGTAGTCGCATCAACGATGCCAAAAAATGAAAAGAAAAGAGCAACCGTCAAAAACAGGACACAACATCTGTAAGCCGGCACATAGTTCCTCTCGTGATAAGAAACGCGCAAGACGACAGACAATACAGGAAACCAAAAACATAACACAAAAAGCAAACAAAAAGGTACAAATAAATATAAGAAAAGAACAAACGAATTTGGCAAGTAAACCGGCAACGACTTTAGACAAGGAAACAAACCGCGGACAAAACACAAAGAAGAAGCAGACAACCCAAACGGAAGGCGGTGGCAAAAAAATGAACATAAAAAGCAAAGATTTTTTTAGTAATAACGAACAAGCAACCAAAACAGCGAACAAATAAAGAAAAGTCAAATTGGCAACTGCTTGCAACGAACAAAGATGACAAAAAAAACCAACACCAGAACGCAACCTTAAAGAAGGATACAAATATAACCAACGTCGACTCTTCTTTTGCGAAGCGAAAACCTGCCGAAACACACCCGAAAAAATTAACACTATAAACAAATCATATATGCAATACAACAAAAAATTAACAGAATAAAATATCGTATATGCACCACAACATCTCATTGGTTCTCTCTCCCGTGAGAAAAAACATTCACAAAAAATAAACAAAATACGGTAAAAGAAACACCCATACCTGCTCCAGACGCCCGAATAGCTCGAACGAAGAAAATAGTGAATCTCGTGATGGTAGTAAGACTTGGCTCACAAAAAGGAGCGAAGCGCACAAGGAGGACGAACCGATGAACAACACGCCTCGAACGCAACCCGAATCAAAACAAAAGAATAGCAAAGAGAACTATCGAACATCACACCGGCCGTAGAAAAACACATGGAACCAAACGCCCCAACAAAGCGAGAGAACCGAGCAAGGCGACGACCTGCATTCAAAAAGAGAGAATAACATAAGAACCATTTAAAGAGAAAGTCGGAGAAATCGAAAAGGCCAAATATAATACAAAGCAGCGACTAATAAATAAAGAAGAAAGCACGGAAAAACACAAAAGAACAGGACCCATCGACAATAAAACTAACAAAACACCCAAAAATCACACAATAGCAAACAACAAACAAATCGATTGTAACAACAGAAGACAAAAGCACAAGAAAAAACAAAGAAAATGCCCAAAAGAAGTCGGATCAAACCTCAACAAAAACGATGGCGGGGCACCTCATTGACAGCCAGCAAAGATGACAAAGAAAAGGAAGACGATGAACGGAGAAACCGGGACAAACCCAGCCCAGAGCTAGACGGAGCAAGAACAGGGAGGAAGAAAAAATGGGGGGGGGGGGGGAATGGAGGCTGCTGTCCCAATCCGATCCAAAGCGAGGTATATATACAGATGGGACGAAACAATGTATTTAGGTCAGTAATGCGCAGTCCAACATATATGGACCAATGGCGAGAAGCCAGCGCGATGGAAAAAGGGGCCTGATACACAGTGCACCGTAACAGTGCAACGCGCATGTGGCACGTACCCGTCGACCAATGGCGAGACGCCAGTGAGGGGAGAGGAAGGGGAGCCCGACACCTCTGCTCCTGACGCAACGAGAAATGTCGACAGTGCCCCCGAGCTACTGTAGAAAATACGCAGCGCGAACAAACGAAGGGCAAACATCGTCGACGCACCGTGACGGGCGACCGACATGTGGACTGAGGAAGAGACGGGGCCCATCGGTCAGGAGAGGGTGGAGCGAGGAAGCAGGTACGACATTAAATATCCCAGAGGGGCACGCAGTAAATGGGCTACCCATATCGGCAAAAGAACAAAATCAGCCAATGGGGGAGAGCCGCGGGGAATCTTTCCCGTCTGCCACACCGATTAAACGCGGAGCGTGAGACTGACAGGTGGGCCACCGAGCAGAAATAATGGCGTGGGGAGGGCGTCAGTGAGGGTGGGTGCATGAAGCTTGGTACGCGCAGGATTATACGAAATCGATGTTCATGTCGGCCTCTGGAGTCGGCAAGTCGGACAGTGCAGAGGGGCACAGAGGCCAGTATCAGACGGCCAGAAATCTCAAATCGTTGTGGTGCGCTGAAGTGCTCTCACCGTTTATATCTTTAGATGCAATCATTAGGATCCATCCCAACAGCTGTAAGTAACTAGCCTCTATATCTAGTCTTGATATGACAACCATCAAGAAAGATAACAGGCATGCATCCCTGGAGGAATTCTCTCTTGCTAGCATCCAAGCGCACAAGTACAGTTTAGTGAATCTAGCTGATTCATCAAGTGAAACGTAGAAAGATGACCCAGGGTTACTTCTCCTTGTCTCATTAGCATAATCCCAAAGAAGCTTGTACTGGGCTTCCTCGTCACCATGGATAGTTTGCATGGCCTGCCTCCTAGCCCTTTGCAATTTCATCCTTCTTGGTTTCATGTGCCAATCTTTCTGAACAATTCTAGAGAAATTCATCGAACTCATTGCTTGGTCAGCCCTAAAGCTCTCAATGTACTTCTCTGCAAGGAATTTAGCCGTCAAAGCCCTCACCTTCCATGTCTTGCTGCATGTGTGCTCAGGCACATGCCTCTTCACCATAAATGACTTAGTCCTGCTGTCATATAATACCCACAAGTACCATGTGCAATCTTAGCTTTCACTCTACTCTTATCATTTAGTGGCAATTTCAAATCAACTCTGTTCTGACAAGAATACTCCTTAAGCTTGCCTGACCATACCAACATTCTCAAACAACTGTCCGACATGGAATTTAGGACAATTCAAGTCATCCTCTCTGAAGGTTTAGACCTCATGTTCAGACCTTTATCATCTGAATCTGGAGCCCACATATCATCACCTTACTCAATGTCATCTTCTTCGCATTTGTATTCCTCTTTCTACTTTCCTTTCTGTTCTGAATTTGTTTGAGTTGTCTCACCCTCATCCTCATCTACATTGTCTCCATACAGATCATCATCAGCACCACCAATGTCATTGTCACTGTATACTATTGCATCAGGATCAAAATCTGAATCATCTGGGTCATCTGATCCTCCTTCCTCTGCCTCTACAAAAAAAATTCTTCCTGCTCCTGGCAGTCCTTCTCACCCTTATGTTGCTTCCATTTGCTTGCTTACTTGCTTCAATCACTAATGGCATAGGTTCATTCTGAATTGCAGTAGGTACCTCATGCATGTTGAGAGACTGCCCATGCCCTTTTTGCAATCACACAAACTGATTGTCTTCAACTTCAGGGTACACAACCTGCATAGGAGTAGGTTGCCAATGCTCTGCTTCTTCTTGCTCTTCCTCCATTTGCTATGCCTCCATTTGATTTTCTTCTTCACCTTCACTGTTCTGCATAGGCTTGCGAGGACTTATAACTGCTGGAAGTTGACCTCTAGGATTGTACACAACATCATCTTCACCACCCTGGTTGGCCAAGAAGATATCATCATGATCCAAATATATGCTGAAAAAATGGTGCCCAATTGTGAGAAATTGCATCATTCTTTCAACATCTTCTTTAGTCATGAGCTGACTGAAACCATTCCTACTGAGTGTAAGCAAAGGAACACAGTAGTAAACACTTCACCCTCCCTGCCATCTCCCAGCCAATGTCCTTGACAATGTTATTAACCATGATCGGTGACCAAGTAATCTTGTCTAACTGATCATACCAAACTGCACGGCCATTCACATAACTGCGGTTGGTTCCATGACCAACAAAATACCCACCATGATTGGTCTCTACTGAGAAATAAGTGTATGGAGGACCTGATGAACGTGAATATATAGTCCAAGCATCAATAATCGGGTAAGAAAGCTAGCGTTTTTCTGATTATAAACCATAACACCAAACCCGCAAACCCCTAACGCCAAACCCCAATTCCTATGTGAAACCCTACCACAATCTGTCCTACATTGCGAATTGACCTCATACAAGATGCAATAGGCTGGAAAAGTGATGCTTTTCATCCGCGGAAGACCAACAGCGAGCGGGACAGGGGTACGTATTCTACGAGGGGGCGGGTCTCCTTCGAAGCGGTGAACTGGTGCCATCGCCGCCTCCTCCATGCCCAAGCCAATGAAAATGAGAAGCGGCGGCGGCTCTCTGACCGCACCACGAAATCGAGCTTCTGCGACCCCAAATCGACGACAATGGCGGCAACGGAGACACCGACGTAGCGCCTCCCCTGGTTTGCGGGTGGAGATGAAGAGGTCGAGGTGGGTGTCGATTTTGGACAAGATTTATCTGATGGCCAGGTTTTTGACGCCCTCTCTCTGTTGTGCGCAGACAAAACAACGCCACGTCCGCCCGACGCGTGTACGTCCGTCATACGCTGAACAGTGATCGTAGATTCACGTCAAGTCAAGTATAGGTACCGTAACGGCCGTATTCTTGAGTACAAGTACCTTATGGTGCTTTCGACCAAAGTACAAGTACTTACAGTGTATTTAACTCTTTTTATTAAACGAGAGTACGAGACTCACAAAAGATCGAGCAAGAGTGCAAGACACGCAGCCAGAGCAGAAAATATCCAGTTCTAGGGAGATTGAACTTTCATGAATCAATTGCCGGGCGCATGGTACATATGGTGGCAAAGAAGGATGTTGGTGAAGGGAGAAATTGTTGCTTCCCCGGCGAGTTCGGCTTTCTCAATTCAAGCACTCACGGCAAATTATAGCAGGGAGACTCCACGAGTAAAAGCACGGGAGGTGTCATGGTCTCCTCCAAATCCAGGATCGTACAGGCTTAATACAGATGCATCATGGTTTGTTGATGGATCAGGTGCGGCTGGTGCTGTGGTAAGAAATTGTCATGGTGAAGCTATTGCTGGTCTCGCACTCTCGCATGTCCCTTATCAAATCTGTTGAGTGCGTCAACAGCTGAAGCAACTGCTCTGCTCAAAGGTTTGGAACTTCTAAAACAGTTGGGCTGTAGCCCCGTGATAATTGAAGCAGATTCGATGGAGCTGATAAATGCTTGCACTGGTGTTACGGAAGTCTGGAGCCCCTTTGCAGCTATCTTGGCAGAATGTTTCATGAAGATCTCAACTATGGGAAATATTACTTTTCAACACTGTCCGCATATGGCAAATCAGGTGGCACATATGTTAGCTAGAAATGCCTTTGAATCAAATCTTGTATTTACTAATTGGAGGCACCGTAGAAGCCTCCACGTTTACTCTCACGGTAAAAGCACAACAACCATTAGATGTTTACAACATATGATAATAACCGTTAGATCACGCTGAAACTTCATGCGGCCTTTCCATGTTATCTGTTCACGCCGATGTAGGTTCGAATCACAGAGGCCGCAAAATAAATCTATCTCTTTTTTCCCAAAAATATCCGTCTCAAGTACATCGTTTTCAAGCAGCACGGCCCGTCCTCTAGGGTTTTTAATTCCCTCGCACTACATCAGCCGCCTCCAACCCCGCCTTCTCAGTTTTTCAGCGATCATCTGCCATAGCAGGCTTTTCTCTGGGCACGGATTCTTCCAGGCGATGATGTATGGAGCCTTTACTGGCGGAAACGACTTCGTGTTGGACATATCACATATGCAAGCTTCGTACTGTCACTAGTGGAAAAGGGGTCTTCCATCCAGAGCACTAGTCCCCACTCTGTTACGGGCCGGGACTAGTGTAGCACCTCCAACGGCTAGGAGGCCGGGGAGCCTCCAGTCCCGACATCTAGTCCCGGGCCGTGATACCGCCCGGGACTAAAGGGCTCGTGCCCATCCAGCCCCACAAGCGGAGGCCTCTAGTCCCGGGTCGTATCACGGACCGGGACTAGAGGTCGACCCCTATATATAAGTTCGTCCACTGCAGCTCGAGCTCATATGCATGGTGGCCATTTTTCCTCTTGATCAAGCCGAGTTCATGCCCAATTTTTTCTCCAAGATTTGGTGGTAACCCCTAAATCCAAGGTTTTAAAAGGTTAGCAACTTTATCCTTTCATCTCTCGTTATTAGTTTGCCTCAATGCTCTAGAAGTAGAGAGGGATTTCATGCTCTAGGAGTAGAGGGAATTTTAGATGTGTAATTTTAGGCAAATTTTGATTAGGCAAAAAGTTACTGAAAGTTGAAATATGTAATTTTACAGTTTCAGAGCTCAGAATGGAATGAGGTTTTCACTGCTAGATCAATAATTAAAAGTTCCACATTTTTCATGTTAATTGTTTTGTCCAATTCAAAAATTGGTGCATGTAAATTTTTCAAAATTCAAATTTTTAGATTTCAACAAGTAAATGAAGTGAAAATGATCCAAGCTCACATTAACTTGTTAGTTTGCATATGTCCAGATGTTTTTTACTTAGTAATTGATCAAAATGAGTATGGAGTAGAATTTTTTTTAATTAGTTAATGTGATGAACAACTTGTATAAAATTGGTCACTGATCTCTATTCATGATGTTGTGTAATGGTTTTTGATATACTTATACAATAATGCAGATGGTCCGGGAATGGATGTACGGTACTGACCGACGCTCTGGCGAGTTCATGAATGGCTTGCGTGAATTCCTCCGTGTGGCTGATGCGAACAAGCGGAATGGTTTTGTATTCTGTCCGTGTAGTGACTGTAAGAATACGAAGGATTACTCAGACTCAAAAATCCTTCACATCCACCTGTTTCGGTATGGTTTCATGCCCAGCTATAATTGTTGGACCAAGCACGAGAGAGGGGGGTTATAATGGAAGACAATGAAGAAGAAGAGGATGATGACAACTATCATGGGTTCTCTGGATACGGTGATACTTCCATGGGGGAGCTGAAGGGGAAGCTGAAGGGGAAGCTGAAGGGGAGGCACATGATGAGCCCGCTGATGATCTTGGTCGGACCATTGCTGATGCACGGAGAGACTGCGAAAGTGAAAAGGAGAGGGAGAAGTTCGATAAAATGTTAGAGGATCACAACAAGTTGTTGTACCCAACTTGCGAAAATGGTCTGAAAAAGCTGGGTAGCACACTGGAATTGCTGCAATGGAAGGCAGAGAACGGTGTGAGTGACAGGGGATTTGAAAAGTTGCTGCAAAAGTTAAAAAAGATGCTTCCAAAGGATAACGTATTGCCCGCCAGTACGTACGAAGCAAAGAAGGTTGTCTGCCCTCTAGGTTTAGAGGTTCAGAAGATACATGCATGCATTAATGACTGCATCTCTACCGCGGTGAGAAGTACGAGAATTTGGATGCATGCCCGGTATGCACTGCATTACGGTATAAGATCAGACGAGATGACCCTGGTGATGTTGAGGGCGAGCCCCCCCGTAAGAGGGTTCCTGCCAAGGTGATGTGGTATGCTCCTATAATACCACGGTTGAAACGTTTGTTCAGAAACAAGGAGCATGCCAAGTTGTTGCGATGGCACAAAGAGGACCGTAAGTCAGACGGGATGTTGAGACACCCCGCTGATGGGACGCAGTGGAGAAAGATCGATAGAGAGTACGAGGACTTTGCAGCTGACGCAAGGAACTTAAGGTTTGGTCTAAGTACAGATGGCATGAATCCTTTTGGGGAGCAGAGCTGCAGTCATAGCACCTGGCCCGTGACTCTATGTATCTATAACCTTCCTCCTTGGTTGTGCATGAAGCGGAAGTTCATTATGATGCCAGTGCTGATCCAAGGCCCGAAGCAACCCGGCAACGACATTGATGTGTACCTAAGGCCATTAGTTGAAGAACTTCTACAGTTGTGGGCCAAACCAGGTGTACGTGTGTGGGATGAGCACAAACAGGAGCCATTTGACCTACGAGCGTTGCTGTTTGTAACCATCAATGATTGGTGCTCTTAGTAACCTTTCAGGACAGACAAACAAGGGATACAATGCATGCACGCACTGTTTAGATGATACTGAAAGTATATATTTAGAACATTGTAAGAAGAATGTGTACCTGGGCATCGTCGATTTCTTTTGGCGAAGCATCCCTTAAGAAATAAAGGCAAGCATTTCAACGGTCAGGCATGTCGCCAGCCGAAGCCTAAGGAACGTACTGGTGCTGATGTATTTGATATGGTCAAGGATTTGGATGAAATAGTAACCTTTGGAAAGGGTCCTGGCGGACGATCTGTTCCGAAGGACGATGACGGACACGCACCCATGTGGAAGAAGAAATCTATATTTTGGGAGCTACCCTACCAGAAATTCCTAGAGGTCCGCTCTGCAATCGACGTGATGCATGTGACGAAGAATCTTTGCGTGAACCTGCTAGGCTTCTTGGGCGTGTATGGGAAGACAAAAGATACACCGGAAGCACGGCAGGACCAGCAACGTATGAAAGACCCAGAAGGCCTGCATCCAGAACGGTTTCAAGGTCCTGCCAGCTACGCTCTTACCAAACAAGAGAAGGAAATCTTTTTTGAATGCCTGAGCAGTATCAAGGTCCCGTCTGGCTTCTCGTCGAATATAAAGGGAATAATAAATATGGCAGAGAAAAAGTTTCAAAACCTAAAGTCTCATGACTGCCACGTGATTATGACGCAATTGCTTCCGATTGCATTGAGGGGGCTTCTACCGGACAATGTTCGAGTACCCATTGTGAAGCTATGTGCATTCCTCAATGCAATCTCTCAAGGTAATCAATCCTGAAGATCTACCACAGTTACAGAAGGATGTGGTCCAATGTCTTGTCAGTTTCGAGTTGGTGTTCCCACCATCCTTCTTCAATATTATGACGCACCTCCTGGTTCACCTAGTCGAAGAGATTTCCATTCTCGGTCCTGTATTTCTACACAATATGTTCCCCTTTGAGAGGTTCATGGGAGTCTTAAAGAAATATGTTCGGAACCGTGCTAGGCCAGAAGGAAGCATCTCCAAGGGCTATGGAACAGAGGAGGTCATTGAGTTTTGTGTTGACTTTGTTCCTGGTCTTAAGCCGATTGGTCTTCCTCAATCACGGCATGAGGGGAGACTGAGTGGAAAAGGCACTCTAGGAAGGAAATCAATAATATGTAGGGACGGACATTCTTACACTGAAGCACATTACACAGTTCTACAGAATTCCACCTTGGCGGCTCGGTATATCGAGCAACACAAGAAAATTGTACGCTCCAACAACACTGGAAAGAATGACGACTGGATTAGAAAAGAACACATGAAGACTTTCGGCGGTTGGTTGCAAGCACATATCGTCAAAAGCAACACATTCCATGAGCTGTACTTGTTGTCCAGGTCACCATCTTCGACTATATGGACTTTCCAAGGGTACGAGATAAATGGGAATACATTTTACACGATCGCCCAAGATAAAAAGAGCACCAACCAAAACAGTGGTGTCCGCTTTGATGCAACAAACAACGATGGGTCAAAGACCACATATTATGGTTACATAGAGGAGATATGGGAACTTGACTATGGACCAACTTTTAAGGTCCCCTTGTTTCGGTGCAAATGGGTGAACCTGAGAAGCTTAAGCGGGTACAGGTAGACCCGCAGTACGGAATGACAACAGTGGATCTCAAGAATCTTGGTCAGGGACGAACCATTCGTCCTAGCCAATGATGTGGCTCAGGTTTTCTATGTGAAGGACATGTCCTCCAGACCGAAAAAAGAAAAAATAAGCAAACGAATACATCAGACGATGAGCCAAAGCGTCACATAGTTCTTTCAGGGAAAAGAAACATCGTGGGAGTCGAGGACAAGACAGACATGTCAGCAGATTATGATAAGTTTGATGAAATTCCGCCCTTCACAGTGAAAACTGACCCAAGCATCCCGTTAAATAATGAAGATGCTCCATGGTTACGGCCGAAGCGATCATAGGCAAGGGACATACGCGAAGAAGGGTTCATGGCTTTTATGTAAATCAATGTAATGTATTAAACCTTTATGTGATGTGTAGTAATGTATTAAACCTTTATGTGGTGAAAACCATAATACATAGCTCGGGTCCATTTTTATTTAACCATCCCTGATACGGCGACGTACCCGATCAGCGCGCCCACTTGGTAAAAACAGCCCAAAACACACGGTTTCCCCCATACAGCCCAACGGTGGCTCGTGAGTGACTGCATATCAAATGCACCGTTGGGCTGTATGACGGGAATCCGAATGCTTTGTATACCAAAATGCTTTGTAGATAGAACAAAACATACGGTTTCCCCTGCATCCGTCAGCCCACCGGTGGCTCGTGAGACGGCAAATCGGCCTTCGATCCAAACAGCGGCAAGACGTCTCATGATCTGCAACCGTCCTAACAAGTGTTGGGGATGTTGCTAATCATCAGAGATCCTTGCCGCTGCTTGGATCCGACCGAGGGGAGGGTTCACCTTCAGCCTCCGCTCTAGGAACTCCTGCCTCTCAGAAATCTTGCTCTCTGCTACCCGTGTACTGCCAAAATGAACTACAATGAGTAGACACTGAGTGCTGAACATGTCCGGGAGGGGGGCTATATATAGGGTACGTGTGCTTCTTTAGTCCCGGTTGGTAACACCAACCGGGTCATGTGGCTCACGAAGTGGTCGTGATACTGCTGATCCAACAGCTCACAATCCCTCAAAAGAAACACACCCCTGATCCAACGTCTCACAAGCGCTTGAAAGAAACACACGATCCGTGTGCTTCTTCCTTATTGGTGGGATTCCCTTTAGTCCCGGGTGGTGGCTCACAAAGTGATATCCAACAGCTCACAAGCCCTAAAAAGAAACACACCCCTGATCCAACGGCTCACAAGCGCTTGAAAGAAGCACACGATCCGTGTGCTTCTTCTTATTGGTGGGATTCTCACTATATATATGTTGCATGGCCTCCATTGGCATAGCACATCTAAACTCATATCTGCAACCTCATCACTCTCCCATGGCTTCACCGTACCCACTCTAACCTACTCGGAGGCGGAGGCGCTTTGCGCCTCGAACTGCCCCTGCCCGCCCGGCTACGACGTCCCCGCCGGCTGGAGGCTGAGCACCGGAGGCGTGCCGGTCCCTCCTGTCCCTCAAGGTTTGGCGCGCCGGGCGGCCATCACGAACCACTACTACCTCGAGCTCACTCCGGAGCAGCGGATGGATCCCGCTGGCATCCCGACTACCGCCCGACTTGGGACGCCTTCTTCATCAATCGGCGTGAGAGGGCGCTCGCCAGGTACGAGGAGGACGGCCCGCCTCCTTCAAACTTCAACGAGGCTGGCCGTCGGCTGTGGTGGAGCGGCCGGACTCTCCAGAGCGTCATGAACTACATCACGGCCGGCATAACCCCCGCCTGCGCTACCCTCACTTCCAGTCCAGGCGAGCGCCGCCCGACGACAGCGACGACGACGGCCGCGACTATGACGACTACAAGGACGAGTATTATAGGCCTAGGCAGGAGTATGACTAACCTGAGCCACATCATTGGTTATGACAAATGGTTCGTCTATGTACCCAAGATTGTTGTCATTCCCTACTGCTTGTCTATCTACGACGACGATCGTGTAAAATGTATTCTTCATCTCTGCATTTCCAACTAATGATCTTTAGGATCTGAATAAGTAATCTGGTTTTGAGTTAGTTATGCAAAAGATAAATGAATTAATAATTTTTATTGGTTTCTTTTGCGGGCTTGTGAGCTGTTGTATTAAACATTTTATCAGATGTTTTGGATTCGTTATTCAAATTCAAACACTTTTCATGTTTTGGATTTATAAAATGGCATAGTTGATACATGATGCAAACAGATGTATGGATGATATATTCAGATTCCTTTTTTTTTTATAATAATAGACATATTATTTGTATTATTTGGATTTATAAAATAGGAGTTATGAATTTCCAAACTTCTTATTTATTTTAATCATAAAATTCAAAATACCCTTTTGTCGCGGGTGGTGCCACGACCCGGGACAAGAGGGTCTGGACTCGCGCGCGAAAATCTGGCGGTCGAAAATGACCCTCTTGTCCCGGGTGGTTTCACGGCCCGCGACAAAAGGGTCTCTTGTCCCGGGTGGTGCCACGGCCCAGGAGAAGAGGCTATTCCATATATGAAACGACCTCTTCCCCTTCGACTCAAGGCGATCCAGACGAGACAAAGGAAAAGAGGCCGAGGTGCTGCCGAATTTTCCGCCGGCGATCCACGTCTCCATCTCCGGCCGCCGCGCGCGCCCCTCCATCTCCGGCCGCCGCACGCCCCCCCTCCATCGCGTCCCCTCCATCTCCGGCCGCCGCGCGCGCCCCTCCATCTCCGGCCGCCGCCACACCGCCTCCGCGGCGCACCGCGCGCCGGAGCGCCGCCACACCGCCCGAGCGCCGCCCGCACGGCCGGCCCGCCGGAGGCGCCCGCGGTGAGCACGCGCCGCGGCAACGCCCCGCGCGCCCTTTTTTTTACTTAGTAGTTATTTTTAGTAGTAGTTATTTTTAATAGTTATTTTTAGAAGTAATTTTTAGTAATATTTTTTACTTAGTAGTTATTTTGTTAGTAGTTATTTTTAGTAATAATTTCTTACTTAGTAGTTATTTTTACTTAGTAGTTATTTTTGTTAGTAGTTATTTTTAGTAGTTATTTTTAGAAGTAATTTTTAGTAATAATTTTTAGTAGTAATTTTTAGAAGTTGTTAGAATTAATTGTTAGAATTAATTTTTAGTAGTAATTGTTAGAATTAATTGTTAGTAGTAATTTTTCGTAGTAATTTTTGTTAGTAGTAATTTTTAGTAATTTTTAGAACCGGTGGGGGGGGGGGGAGCTCCGGTAGTTTTACTTAGAGTAACTTTAGTAATTTTCTACTTATAGTAAAATTTGTTAGTAGTATCCCTTTGTAATTTCTAGTTTCACCTTTACGTAGATGGATCACACCAACTCCGGGGGTGAAGATCACACCAACCCCGATGGCGAAGATGTTATTTTGCGCAGGACCAACTACGATGGCAATGCCCTGATTATGAACATTATAAGAGGGGATTTGGGTCTTGACGATGGAGATGAATGTGGTCTTGGTGGACATGAGCTAGAACAGAAGCTAGACCAGGTGGACGAAGCTGAGATATCATCATTTTTGAATCCATCCGGTGATGGAGAGGAGGAAGAACAGGTGGACGAAGGGCAGACAAACAACAATGATGGCCCCTCGACAACAACCGGCGAGGTATATATATATTAAGCCTCTTGTGGCTAGATGCATTAATTGACCCGTATATATATATATATTAATCACTCTTTCTTCTTTTAGACCTCCGGATCGAAGCAATCGACAGGTAGAACACGAGGCCCGAACAAAATGTTGGATCCTAATCAAAGGTTCACCATCGACGAAATTTATGAAATGGACAACCGAAGGCTTCAAAAAGCACATGAGGCTGTTTGTAAATCAATGCGGAGTGATTGTTAGGGACAACCTTCCGATCACCATCCAAGAATGGATTAAGCCAAAGAATGCAGGTGAAGAATTCACTAGTTATGTCGACGATGATGCCAAAGATGACCTTTGGGAGAAGCTCATAGCACATTTCATACTACCTCCAGAGTATGAAGAATTCGAGGCAGATGGTATTACCCCAGTTGAGGGTGGGCTTGAAAGAAGAGAGAGAGTCAAGCAGTGGGCTCTATCGAAGATGGCCGAACAGTTCCGGAACTACAAGAAAAATTTATACTTGAAATATGTCGTGAAAGGCAAAACTCCAGAATTCAAAGGAGCATGAGAAATTGCGAGAACAGTGGCCCGCTTTTGTAAAGTACAAGCAATCTTCTGTAGCCAAGGAAAGGTCGGCAAAAAATAAGACAAATGCTCAAAAAAAGAAATACCACCATAGATTGGGGACAGTGGCTACAAGAGTGCCGTGCCTAAGTGGGAAGCGGCCGAGGCCGACCTGAGGAAGAGAGGGATCACTCCAGGTACAAATGGATGGCCCGAGAGGGCAAAGCACTGGTGGTACGCGCATGGGGGAACGTTGGACCCAAAAACAGGGCAGACAATTTTTCGAGACCAAATTCTAGTACCCTCCAAAGCAATTGTTCGAGCAATGGCCGATGCTGAAAAGGGATTGTTCCGGCCCGATCGAGAGAGAGACGAGCTGTGGCGTGCCCTCGGGAACGATGAAAAAGGTGGACGAGCACGAGGCAAAGGCAGTGTCCCGTGGGATAGAGCGTTTCCCCAGGACGCTGACAGTTACAGAAGCCGTAAAGAGCAAAGGACCGGGAGGCAGACCGGATCGGGAAGTTAGAACAGGAACTAGCTGGGTGAAGAAGTTTGTAGAGGAAACACTTAGCCAAAGGTCATCTCAGTCGCAGGAAGATCCTCCATTGGAGAATAGCGGGCGGAGAAGCAGCCAGGCTTCCACGGAGGTCCTGGTTGATGATCATACACTGCTGGATGATGCACCGGCGCCTCACTACCCCGTGGATGATGTCAGAGGGATGACAGAATGTGAGTACATCAGCCAATGGGCAACCTGTCCTTGAAGGTGGCGACCGGCACTGCTTTACCTTGTCTACCTGGATCACTCCACCATTCACATCCGATTCCACCTGGCTATGCTCGTGTCTCGGTGGATGACCTACTGGAGGTGTATGGGGACCTAGAGATTGACACCTGAAGGCCATAAGAAACTGGGAGATGTCAAGCGCCAGATCATTCTATGGCAAAAGAAGTACATCAAGTTTCCAGGTCGGCGCCAAGGCCACCGACTCCGAGGAATCCAAGTCTACCCCCCACCCGATGATCGTCGACCTCCAAGTCCACCCCCTCCCCCCATGATCGTCGACCTCCAAGTCCGCCTACGTGCAATACTCCCCCGCGCCCCACTCAGAAGAAACGGACCGACGCCGCTCCCCCGCTCCCCACTCAGAAGAAAGGTCGCACTCAGAAGATAGTCGACATCCCGTCGGTTCCTCCCAAGAGACCTTATGACAGGACTGAAGCGGAAAACGCCGCGGTAGTGGCTGCCTACAATAAGACTTTTTTTGCACCAAAAAAGCCCGAGCAAAAGAAGGTATACGATGAAAAAACCAAAAAGTGGGCTAAGTCCTTCCTTGCGCAGCCATCCCAAATATCGATGAATCTGCAATCTGACTATGGTCGTGAACTTAGTAAGCTAGCACGTGCCCAGTCTGAGCAGAACAAGGAAAGAAGTGCAAAAAGCGGGAAACAAATTGCCCAGCTCGGACAGCAGAAAAATCAATCGGTCCCCCCGCTCATAGTGTATTCCGATATCGACAAGGACTTCAGAGCCGATATGGATAAGGACCTGGAATTATTGGACCCCAGAGCCATAGCTGCTGCTAGAGAACATGGTATCACTGTATCACAGGCCAAGGAAAATGCTACCGCCATGGGCATGACTCTTGGTCAACTTTTAGGCTATGAGGAACAGCCAATGTTAGAGATAGCACGGAAATATGTCAAAGAGGAGTCTATGGTCAGTAATGAGGAGCTCACGCGTCTATCAACACATATGCGAAATCTGCACAACTGATACATGGTGCACACATCAAAGAAGGACGTGAAAGAGTGGATTGCGGTGGACGTTAGAGTGGAGCATTTCTTCAAACGTTACAGTATACAGGTTCAAATGACTGAACTATTTCAGTTATTCAATCAGCGCGCCCTCGACAAATCTATCCTCAGTTGCTATTGTCTGTAAGTGATTTATTTTCATAATTAAGTCTCTAGCTCAGCTCGTTCATTGCCTGTATTATATTATCCTGACTATATATATCCTTTTGTACGCTATTATGTAGAATGAAGATGATGGAATGCAAAACATCTAGAGTTTATGAGGTTGAGTTCGTTGATCCATATATCGTTAATGAACATACGTTACGCAATCACCCCAGAGACGTGGAGCATGACCTGATCACCTTTTTAATCAAGCAAAACTTCTGTACGGAAATACTATTTCCTTACAAATTCAAGTGAGTGTTTCTGTCTTGTACATATTTTTATTTGGCTTTCTCGATGTTAAGTGTAATTGATGAGCTATGCATGTCTGCTTTATGTAAACGTCCAAAGGCTCCACTGGATTCTGCTAAGCATTCAAGTTGACAAGTCCATAGTTGAAGTCCACGACTCATTAAGTTGGGACCAAGCGACATGGACCGACATGAAAGAAATGCTCAATAAGTAATTTCAATCATTATCGCATTATATCGGCCTCTTTCGTTCGTTTCCTGATATCAAGTAATTAATAACTTTTTTGTTCATTTTCTTTGCCAAAGCAGGTGTTGGACACTTTTCAAACAGAATGTAGAAGGTCCATTCAAAGATGAGCTAACTTATATATCGGTGAAAAGTCCGCAGCAGCCACCGGGGAGTAATTTATGTGGATTCTACGTTTGCGAGTTCATTCGCGAGTTGACCACTGAGCGGAGAACAACTTCTTTGAGCAAAATGCGGGAGAAGCTCGACCCAGAACGGCGCATACGAGCAATTCAAGAGGAATTGGCGGGATTTCTGCTTAGGGAGGTCATCGATGAAAGGGGAGAACATTATGCTTCGGACGATGAACTACATATGTGATCTATCTCCATGTAATTAAATAGTTATATTCTCGCAAGAGATCGAATATTAATTATATATGCATCAACGTGTACTGTGTATATAGTAGAGCGTATAATATGCGTACAGAAACATGTTTGAAATTATATATACGGGAAACCCAAATTGAAAAAGAAACGAAATGGAAAAAGAAATGACCCTAAAACCCTAAAATGGGAAAAAAAAAAGGAAAAGGCAACTGTCCCGGGTGGTATTACGGCCCGGGACTAGAGCTCCCCAGCCTCCGCCGTGTCCTGCCGCTGCCACGTGGTGGCCTCTGGTCCCGGGCCGTAGCAGCCGGGACTGGAGGTATGGACTTTTAGTCCTGATTTCGCAGTCCCGAATGCGAATCCGAGACTAAAAGCTCACTACGGCCTGGGACTAGATGTCCTTTTTCCACTAGTGTGTCAACATGACTACTACTACATGGGACGGCCATAGTCCTCCAGCTCCGACGCATCTGCCCATGCATGTCTCAGGTTTTGTCATCTTCTATCTAGCTGAATCCCCGTATGTATTCATTTGGTGTGATGCGAACGAATGGAATTAGTCCATGATAGAGATACTGGTCTGGATGCATTAGTGGGCTGCATGCATGGCTGGATTTTAAATTGGTGTGCCTTGAATTATGAGCCAATCTGCTTAATTATATGTAAGTAGAATCTCGAGTTGGTCAGTCCTAACAGAACTACTATCTCAGTCAACCTCTGTACATACAAGAAGTACTTCCTTATTTCTCGGAGCAGTAAATCCAGTTCGTTCAGATATATAAACCATCTAATCCAGTTCAAGCGATTGTTTTACTTTTTGTGGATACTGCAGCACATAAGTTTAAGTACGCATAGGAAAAGCAGGATGAAACAAACATGTTTTATTCTTACATGATTGATCCATATTGGTATGACTGCATCCATTCATTAGTTGCTTGAGAAGCTTATTACCCTTAGCATCTTCTGTGGGAACAAATTTCCTTTTTCAATTTGAAAAAAAAGCATGAAGAATCTTTGCATGATATTAGTTTTCAGTTACACATATCTGATAGGCATTATGGTGTCAATCACTGGCCAGCTCTTCATGTTCCTTTTTCACGAACATGACTACTTTTTTTTTTGAGAGAACGTCGCAACTTTATTGATCACATCACATCATTACAAAGTTCAGCCCGGATAAATTCCGGGATAACACCTACTGAAATATTACAAGGAAAGCGCTCTGAAGAACGAGCTAAAGTATGAGCAACAACATTCAAATTTCTAGGAACATGCTTGAAGACGCAGGAGATAAACCTCCGTGCAAGAGTCTTGATGTCCTTCACCACCACACCAGCTTGTGAACGATCTGGAGTTGATGAAGAAATCCGTTGAATCATGGCAAGACAGTCAGATGCGAGAACCACCTTCTGAAAGCCATTATCACAAAGGACTTGAAGGGCGCGGCGAATTGCAATACCCTCGGCAAGCTCAGGTTCGGGAAGGCCAGGCAGTCCTTCCCTGCATGCCAATACAAACCTCCCTTCATGATCTCGTAGTACTGCACCCCAGCCCATGCTTCGATCAGATGGGAACAAGGCTGCGTCTACGTTCATACACACCATATCATCAGGTGGTGGTGACCAACGGGGAGCTTGAGTGACATGACCAACCTTCGGTGCTGGTTGAGACTTAAAGCAATGTTGGATGATCATTCCCACATATGCAATAATCTTGTTCGCGACACGAAGGGGGTCTGGCTTGACATCATTGTTGCGCACATCATTGCGAGCTTCCCATAGATGCCAGCAAGTGACAGCCAGTACAGTCGCCAAAGTTGGACCCTCCCGTTCCAGGAACTCAAAGAGCCATTGTCTTGCACAGGCCAATTCTTTTCGGTGTAAGTTCATCGGATAAATCCCTTTCACCTTACTCCAGACTGCCCTAGCAAACGGGCAGAGCAAGAAGAGATGTTCCACTCTCTCGGTTTTCCCGCAAAAATAGCAGCGATCATCTGCAGGTATATGTCGGTGCTGAAGCTGGAATCCCGTCGGCAGACAGTCATGCGCAGCACGCCACAAGACAATCTTCATCTTGTTGGGAGCTTGAATAGCCCATAAAGACTTCCAATGCTTGGAATCAGCAGCTTGGTCAGATCCTGCACCATTTCCTGACGAAGCACGTCGGGAGAAAAAAGCATTTGTCCTCGCCATATTATAAGCTGATCGAACCGAGTACTGCCCAAACCTGTCAAACGGCCAAGAGACAAAATCTTCCCCTCCATGGCGACTGATTGGAATCTTGGTGATCACCTCGGCCAGCTCCTCATGAAACAGAGATGATACCACATCCACGTCCCAAGCATCATTGGTGTCATTTAACAAAGTACACACCTTGGCATCTTCAGCAATCGGTGCAAGTGGCTTGAAGGTTTTCGGCATGAATCCAGGGATCCAATTATCAGACAAGATGTTAACCGAAGCTCCATTGCCAATACCCCACCGCAAGCCCTTCATAACCAGCTCCCTGCCAAATAGGATAGACCTCCAAGTGAAGGAGGAACCTCTTGATACAGTAGCTGACAAGAAATCAGAGTCTGGGAAATAGCGGCCCTTTAAAACCCTCGCACAAAGAGAGTTTGGTTCAGTAATCAAGCGCCAACACTGCTTACCCAACATAGCCTGGTTGAAGATCACGAAGTCATGGAGTCCCATCCCACCAAGAGATTTAGGTGAAGACAGCCACTCCCATGAACGCCAGTGCATCTTCTTTTCGCCATCTTCGAAACCCCACCAATGACCAGCAATGGTAGTTTTAAACTTGTCACAAGTCTGAACTGGTATTTGGAAGCAGCTCATAACATGATTAGGGATTGATTGAGCAACTGCTTTCAGCCATACCTCTTTGCCAGCCCTAGATAAAGGTCGGCTTGAACATCCTGTGACACATTTCCATACCCTCTCAGGAAGGAATTTAAAGGAGGCAGTTGTAGCTCTTGCTACCTCCGTCGGCATACCTAGATACTTATCATTCAAGGCTTCGTTGTGAACCCCCAACTTAGTCTTGACTGCATTTTTTATACTATCTGGGCACCTGTTGCCGAAGAAAACAGCGGACTTCTCAATGTTAATCTTCTGTCCAGAAGCCTCACAATATGAATCCAAAGCTGATTTTAAAGCTCCAACACTTCTGTCATCACTTCGTGCAAAGAAGATGCTATCATCTGCGAAGAGGAGGTGTGATATAGGAGGGCCTCGTCGACCATTGCGTAATCCTTGTAGCTCACCGAGACTCTCCTTCTTCTGCAGAATGCAAGACAAACCTTTTGTGCATAAAAGAAACAGATATGGACTGATAGGATCGCCCTGACGAATACCTCGAGAGGGCACCACTAGATCAGTGAGATCACCATTTACTCTCACTGCATACCGAGCCGTTGTAACACACCTCATAACCGTGGAAATCCAGCTAGAGGAGAAGCCCAATTTACATAGGCAGCCATGAAGATACTCCCACTCGATTCGATCATATGCTTTCATCATGTCTATCTTCATAGCAAAGAAGGGGCACTTGTTCTTCTGTCGCCTCACAGTGTGTAGGCTCTCAAACGCAACAAGAGCACAATCTGTAATCAAACGACCCGGAACAAAGGCACTCTGAAACTCCGAAACAATGTCAGGTAAAAGAATCTTCAATCTGTTTGCAACCACCTTTGAAGCAATCTTGTACAGGACATTACAGAGACTTATTGGACAAAATTTGGAGATATGTTTTGCATTGGATACCTTTGGAATGAGCACAATGACCGAATCACAGAAACCATCCGGTATCTCATCACCACCCAAGAAACTCCGAATAGCGTCACACACCTCATTCTGAATCAGCTCCCAATGTGTCTGATAGAACAACGCCGGAAAACCATCCGGCCCGGGAGCTTTGGTGGGACCCATCTAAAACAATGCAGCCTTTATCTCCTCATTCGAGTATGGCTTGCATAGCTCACTATTCATGCGATCATCAACCTTAGAAGGGATGGCTTCGAGGACCTCCTCCATGGAAATAGAAGGCTGCGCTGTGAACAACTCCTCATAAAAACGGTGCACCATGCCTTTAATTTCAGATTGATCATCACATACCGGGCCATTCTCTCTAACAAGAGCATTGATACGATTATTTCTTTTACGTGCCGATGCCTTTGCATGAAAGAAAGCAGTGTTACGGTCCCCTTCACGGAGCCACTCAACTCGAGACCGCTGGCGGGCAATAATCTCTTCCCGCTCGAACAGCTCACATAGTTGCTTCTCGATCTCCCTTTCCTCCCTGGTCAAATCCGCAGATACCGGCAAGGAGCGGAGAGAACGCAATTGTTTTTCAAGCTTCCGAATTTGGCGCCAAACTGAGCCAAAGGATTCACGGCTCCACTTGCGTAAGGAGCTAGCCATTTGGTTCTGATTTGCCCATGTCGTCTGCATTGGGTTCGGCCCATCTAGGTTCGGCTTCCAGGCCGAATCCACCACCTCGGCATAATCCTCGGCCCGCCGCCAAGCTGCTTCATATCTGAAACCTTGCTGAACTGACGGAGGCGGTAGACGTGGTGCCCCTCCCTCTAGTTTAATGTGCAGGGCGTAGTGATCAGAGGTCGTTGTAATCACGTTTTCCACCTCGCACTCCGGAAACCTGTCAGAGAAGGCATTGTTGGCCACAGCGCGATCAAGCCGCACCCTAACATTGCATTGGGCGTCCTGTCGATTCGACCATGTGAACTTGGGACCAACGAACCCAAGATCAACAAGATTGCAAGCATCCAAGCAATCACGAAAGAGCTCCATCTGAGCATCAGACCTATCACGAGATCCATAGTGTTCATCACTGCACAGAACTTCATTGAAATCCCCACAGCACAACCATGGATCATTCCATTCCTGGCGTATCCGACGGAGCATGTCCCAAAAGACATGTCTCAGCTCACGTCGAGGTTCGCCGTACACACAGGTAGCCCGCCACTGAAAACCATCCTCCGCAGTCACCACCACATCGATACAGTGAGAGTTAAAACCACGAAGAGACACCATCATTGGGAGCTTCCAAAAAAGCGCAAGGCCGCCACTACGACCCTCGCAACTGACAGCATAAGAACCCGAGTAGCCCAAGGACCACATAAAATTCTTCGCTCTTGTATCCCACATCTTGGTTTCAGACAAGAAGAGGATCTCCGATCGGAACGTCTTCACTAACCAGCGAAGTTCACCCACTGTCGCGTCCGACCCCAAACCGCGACAGTTCCATGCTAGGATACTCATTGCGTCTGGCGGGACTGCGCTGCAGTCTCCGCCTGATCCGCCGATCGAGAGATTGTCCTTTGCTTCTTGTTTGAGTCCGAGATCACCGAAACTTGCTCATGATCATCAGCCCTTCGAGTAGTAGGGGTACCCGCGATCACCAAAGCCATAGTTCCAGCATCCTCCGAGGGTGCCTCAATCGTTAGCTCCTTAGGCCCCTGCCCTTTGGTAGCTTTCCTCTTCAGACCTACAGCTGCAGATTTCACTGTCTTGGCTGAGCCCTCTGTGCGTCCACTACCTCGGCCTCGTCCAGCACGACCACGGCCTCGTCCTCCCCCTCTGAGGGGAAACAACATCTCCTGCTCATCCCCTGGTTCAGCTGAAGAAACAGTTGCCTTTCCATGTGGTCGTGCCCCCACCGGTGTTGAAGAACCACCGGACGAGCCTCTACCATTACAAGCATAGCAGTATTTATGTAAACAGCTAAAAATAACTAAGATGTCCATTTAGAATGAACATTTTGTGAACGGAAAGTATTAGCATCAATATTTGGCATGCATATGTAGTTTAAATTATTTAACCTAAAACTGATGATATATACAATTACTGTGTGATATTTCCATTCCGGATTATGGGATCCAAATATTTTATTCATTAGTCTCTGTTTCGGAAAGTTTGGAGACATTCAGCTCTTGCAGTTTTTTAAACCATGTAGTGTAGCCCCCAAATTAATTTAATCCCCCGAGTGCAACAGCAGGGACAAAATATGTTATATATTCATGTCTATATAAAAATCGTAGCACAGAACGTTGATACTAAGGAACTAACCGAAGGGTCGTAATATTTCTCTTTTTGCCGTATGGACAAGTGAGTAACTTTCGTATTTTTTATCCAGGTATTTCAGAAGCGCGTTCTAGGCTTTTCCTGTGTTTCTAACTCTAATCAATTTGTATGGGATAAGTGTACTAAATAATTATATTACGTATTTTTGTTTGAATGTTAGCACATCCAGTCGCATGAGTTGTCTGCTTGAACTAATTTTTATATTTATAACCCAAATTGGTTTCATCAATACCTTATTTTCTATATAATTGAAGGCAAAAAATATTAGACTTGGGGCTTTTTTTATCTAACAATTATGTAGAAGTATCTGCTCATGCTGCATAGACATTTGCATTCGCAAAATTATACAATAAAATACATTAGCTTATTTGTATCTAAATCATATAGAATTCATTAAAATATATCATATTCTTAAAAATTGTATCTGGAACAATGACGATGTTTTGCGAATTAATATTAGCACCTTTATAAATTAAGATTATTATATTTAAATATTGTAGTTCATGATTTAGATTTAGGAACTTGACGGATTTGTTAATGCACTATATTTTATTTCCTAAAGTTGTACAAGTAGAATCACAAATGCTTATATATTATCTATATATACACTCTAAAAGCCTATATATGTTTTGTTTCTGCATTTCTTTTAATTCACAAATTCTGATAGAACCCAAAAGGGAATCAATTTCAGTACTATGATTCAAAAGAAAGTATAGCTTAACTATTGGTCGTATATAGATTTAATGTTTAGTTATACATCCAAAATTCTTCACATCTAAACTGATTAATTTCACCGGCGAGATTTAGGTGGCAAAAGTGAAAGGTTGCACATATGGTACCCAAAACAATATAGTGTACAATTGAGATGTCCGGTTTGAAAGTAAAGATGTGAAAACCTATATGATCACATAATTTATTGAAACAAAAGCCCGTGCGAATGCACGGGTTCACGACTAGTGCTATTCTAGCTTGGGATGATGAACCCCCGGGATTCATTCTTCCGGCTATTATCCATGACGTAACCCTATTTGATAACTAATAAAGTGCCACCAAGTTTCAAAAAAAGAGTGCAAGACACGCAAACCGTTCCCCACGTAAAAATTGTCCAGCACACCCGAGACCAACTAGTATGGGCCTGTCTGGAGTCGCTAGGCAACGTCTGGACAAGCTATCCGACAGGTGGGATTCTCATGTCATAGGCGCCAAATGCTTCATCTTCTTCCACATTGTCGTCTTTTCCACCAAAATTTCAAAGACTTCTCTCCCTTTTCACATTGCCGCCGCCACCAGCCTCTACGTCTCGAATGGCAAGCAGTCGGTGTCGAGCGAGGAGCTGGCGATGAAGCCGGAACCAGAGGATCTGAGGCAGGAGCAGCTGAAGGCAAACCGCGCGGTGACGTGCATCGATCGAGCTGGTCGGAGCAAACGCGCGGCAGCAAGCCATACGCTTAGACCACTCTGTCGCCGAAATGCTGACCAATTTGAGCGAAAGGAGCAAGTCCTTTCCGGGATTTCGTCGCCGTCTTCGGCAAACTACTTCAACGAGCCTCTCGCGTCGACGCGCACATGTTTCTCCTACTCGCCCTAGGTGCGTGACCCAAAGTAGCCTTCTTGCCGGTTGTGCACATCAACCAAGGACGAGGCATTGACCTCAACCAGGAGGCCGCCTACAGCGAGTCACCGACGCTACGTCGGTCGGGACTCAAAAACGGCGACTCATCCATCACGGGTTTCCGGCAACATCTATTCGGTGATGGTGCCGCCAACATGCTCCGTGAAATGTTTGACCTTGGTGTGGTGCGTTTACAGCCGGTTTTATGCATGTGTGCATCGAACGAAGCCGGCCACGTGCATGTATGATTTGAACGATGCAAGCAATGTGAAGTTTTTTTTGCATTTAATGAAGCCGACAATGTTAATTTGTGCATTGAATGAGGTCGGTCATGTGTGATGTGTGCATTGTTTTGTCTGGCATAGGCACAGGTTGCCGACGTCATGGATCATCTTATTAAAGGTGGTGTCTATTCCAACGCCGGCCAGGACTGGGATCGAAGAGGAAGAAGAGTCCCAAGATGTTGAAATCGGCAAGAAAACCAAGAGACTGAGGGCTCCAAGAGGAAAGTCGTGGGTCACAAAGGAGGATGAATTGTTGTGTAATGCTTGGATGGCAATAAGCCAAGACCCATTACTGGCGCACAACAAAATCGTGGATCATACTGGAATAAGATCTAAAAAACTTCAACGAAAATAAGGAACACCCGCCACACGACAAATTGTACATTGATCACAATGATAATGCTATCCCATACCGGTGGGGCGCCATAAAAGAGCTTTGCAATAGGTTTGATGGGTGCCATGCACAAATTATGACGAGAAATGAGAGTGGCAGGACCCAAGCCGACAAAGTAAGACGCTCTTAAAATTGCTATTGTTTGGCATGCTCTCAAATTCATACATATTTGAGATGTGCCCTTTTATCTAGTTGCGGTATGCTCACGAGAAGAAGTCATTCAATTTGATACATTGTTGGTTCAAGCTTCAAAATTGTCAAAAGTGAAACGCACTTTGACTCTATTTGAAACGAGCGGATAGTGGGTGCATCGATCTAGAAGAAGATCTCGTGTCGGGGGCCCGGCACGGAAGGGTCAATTGGGATAAACAAAGCAAGGGCGGGAAAGAAAGCAGCATCATCTTCCTCCCTCCAAAGTTTGCTTTCTTATTACATGAAGGAGGTCTCATCGTCCGTGGCTCGCAACATGAAGATGCGCGAAGAGAACAAAAAAAATGTGGAATACCTACTTTGTCGTGCAAGACCAAAACTGTAAGGATCTGTAGTTCAGAGAGTAGAAAGTCTTAGAGTGATCGACCAGTTGAGAATGTTGGTAGTTCGTCGAGTAACTAATAACTTGGTACCAAACTTGTTTAACTAAAATCGAGGTTTCGCTGGTGTTGGTGAATTAGACTTAGTCATCAAATTCAGTGCTATAAACTTCAAATCTGATCTTATCTAATTCTCAAACATTCTATCACAAGTAATAATACGACAATCTATAAATCAAATAATGGCTATGACTTAAATCGTTAAATTCCAACAACATCTATATGCTTATCGTCTCATTACACCATCCACATATGAGCATATGAGAACCCAATACATAAGGTGAACATCGGATCAACTTATCATCTTAAGTCATCATTTCATAATCACTACACATCTCTATTACAAATTGGACATTCAGCAACTAAAGTATCTTAAGATACAATAAATGGAATGATAACATGACACAACCTTTACAAGATGAAAGTAAAATCACATCAATTATCAGATAAGTGCATATCTTTAAGGAAAGAAAAGGATAAGTATAAGGAAGGAGAATAAAAGCCTAAACTAAATCATAATCTAGATCTTCTTACCTTATCTAGACCATCTTATCTTCTTATCTCCCAATCTTCTCAAAGTCATTCCATAAGAGGAGCAACCAAGAAAGGAGGAAAAGCAACAAGAAGATTTTGGAGAAAGATTTCTCAGATTGACATAGAAGTGCTACGCCAATCTCATCGAGAATTTGGAAACTCTTATATCAGAATATGTTCTTATCAACTTCTCTAGAAATAGTGTGATATTCCAAGGTTCATGTTATATAGAGGTAGTTTGGTAACAAGCCTAAATACCTTGTTAACAAATCACTTTTGTATGCACAAAAAATTGAGTGTCGTATACAAATAATCCAGTACATCTCAGCCACTTGGATATAAAAAGTAGTTTGATAACAAGCCTGATCATCTTGTTAACAAATTCTTTTGTATGCATAAGGTAATTAGATGTCACAAAATAAACATACACATTCATCTATGACCAAACAAAGAGAAAAGATTTGCTAGGATGTCGTCGTATTGGCATCGTAGATAGGAGACGGGGGTGCTCTAGCCGATGGTAGAACCGAGGGGGTGAAGGGAGCGTCGTCGAGGTCGGGATTGAACACGGCAGTTTATCCAGCTTTAGATCTCGCGACGGTGGCGAGATCCTACGTGTTGCTATAACTCACTATAAAGCAGATCGCCGTGAACAGGTTACAATGAGTATAGGGTGCGTAAGATTGTCTATGCCCTAAAGGCCTCCCTGGTCCGGCTTATAAAGGCGGCCGGACCTAGGGTTACAAGGAGACTACGTGTCCGACAAGAATACAGAGTCCTAAACCTAGCCGGCAAGCTACCGCCTTCTATCTTGGACTTGGTGGCGTCGTGGGCTTTAGTCTTGGGCCTCCTTCTTGTCGTCCTTCGACCGCCTTGTTAGTCGGCTAGGCTGCCGGGCAGGCAAAGCCTTCACCACCACTTTGGGCCACCCTGGACTAGCCGGATTGATCCATGTTAGAGATACCCCCACTTGGTATATCCCCAACATTAGCCCCCGGAAAGGTTTAAGTTCTCCAGTCGCCATCTTCATCTTTGAAGGATGTCCGTCTTGTTTTACTGAATCTAGGCGGCTGAAGAGATTGAAGCATTCCGAAGAAAAGTAGGTGGCAATCCGACTGAATAAGCCAGAGCAATGCCGCCAACACATGGGAAAGACGGCCTGACCTTGGTCAGGAATCTTCTGCGAGTAGTCATTGTCACGAGTGACTGGTCAAGTAACACTAGTACAGAACGACACATCGGATACCCCTCTATGGAAACGGCAGCAAAAAGGTGACGGTACAACGACACTGTGCGCGTAAAATAAGAGTCCGCGCCCGCAAATCGCGACACATTGGAAACGATCAAAATAAATGACTGTTGCCAATAACCATTGGCAACGGTTGATTTTAATGTCTGTTTGCGATGTGAGCCACTATAACAACGGACATATAAATCGAACCGTTTGCAATATTAAGTTGGTCCAGTCCATTGGGCTCGTGAGTATATAAACACCCACCAGCCACGCCCTGCCCTAGCTTCGATCCCTCTCCAGCGCCGCCTCCCTCTCCCTTCCCTTCTTCTTATCCACAAGCCACCGCGAGAACAACTGCGGAAAACCTCCCCCACCGCCGCCATGGAACACCGCGAGGCATGCTGAGCGCGAGTATCAAACCACGTCGCGGGCCTCATCCTCTTTGCTGAAGATTCCGGCGCCAGAGCTGCCAGGAAAGCCAAGGTCCTCGTCCTCGTCTATGTCCAAGAGGAGCGCTCGTCTACCTCAACTATCGGTGCCTACAAGCACCAAACTCTCGCGCACGAGCGCACTTGCTTGAGCACGGTCCGCTCCTGCCTTTTGTTGCCACCATGGCCGCCTCAATCCCCATCGAGGACTTGGAAGTCTATATGGCCAGAGGTGACTATACTCAAAAGGAATCGAAGGTATCGTGGCTGCCTTTTTTACTAAGGGTTCGTGATTTGCTACTTGTTGCCTACCAGATCTGTTTTTGGGAGCTCGTTGTGCGATTTCGCTGAGGTGCTAATCGATTAATTGTGTGCGTGCATGTGCCGCAGGGTCGTCAGGGAGGAGGCGTCGCCGTAGCATCTGCAACACGCGATGAACGCACGGTGGGCGGCCAGGCCGGACGGCGGCGCAGTACAAGGAGCTGGAGCAGCGGGCGCTCGTTCAGAACCGATTTGTCTTCAATCTGCTGATTACGTGATTCAGCTTGCCGATTCATGAATGAGCTAGATTGGCCTCAGATTTAGCTGGCGACCCGAAGCTGCTGCTGCTGCTGTTGCCCGTCTTTGTTGAGGTGATTCTATCAGTCAGGTATAAATCCTTCAGTTCTTTGTCTATATCAAGTGTTTTGAGTTATTGATAATAGCCTAGTTTAACCTTGATATGTTGTTTCATTGATCTATCGTGTATGTACAGTACAACGTCCGACTGCAGCTGCTCCACTCTCGAGTTGATGTTGGGGACATAGAGGTTGAGATGCGCGCCTTGCCGGCGTCGAAGACCAGCGCCGCACATGCCCCCCTACTCGAGCCTCCCTGCTGCCCGGACTGATAGCCAAGAGGCGTGCGAGAGCACCCTTGTCCCAACCTAGCCGACTGCTGCTGCATGTCTTCACTGAGTTGGTCCTATCCTGCCACAGGGAGAGGTACAAATATCGTGCACTTTTTCGATGTCATCTGCTCATTACTTCATCTATTAATCGCCTAGTGCATCAATCAAAAATTCAGATCACACACATTCAGACCTCCTGTCAAATGTGAGATGCATCTTTTTTACTTTTAACAAAGCACATAATGGATGGAAGCGCTTGGTTTGGAGTAGCCTGTCGTGTCTCGTTGCACGGACACCGGGAGTATAGGATACCCCTTTTAGGTTCGGCACGGGGCGCGAAGGAGGCTGAGAATCGTCTTCTTGAGCGGAGTCTAGATCAAGCTCTCCTCTCCACGATCAAAGCATGCAACCAAAGGGACACAAGGAGCTACCCAGGTTCAGGCCGCCCGGAGGCTAAAAGCCCTACTCCTGCATGTCTGGATTGATGAGTTCTTCATAGTGTGGCTTACAATGGAACCTCCCGGACAGGGTACCCGGAAGGGTTTTGGCCCGAGGTAGAAGAAGGACAGATCCTGACCCGGAGGAGATCACCTTCCTCTCTACCTCCGCAGCCCTAGTCTAGTCTTGCTCTGGTTCTAGCTTGTGTTCGCCTTGTTCTATCTTGTCCTCCCTCCTCCGTGCCTTGGTCCTCCTTTTATAGGCTAAGGGGTTGCCACAGGGTCACGTGAGGGCATGAGGGACCTTCGGGGTGAAGGACCCTCCTCATCTAGTTTAGGGGGAGACGTGGCCTCTCCTCAGCCTAGCGTCTCCTTGGGTTAGGTGGGAGCGTCCGCCTTGGGGTGGACAGGAGCTGACACCACCACGGGACGTGCTTCCCGCCCGCGCTGCCTTCGCCTTGCTTCCCAAGTCTTCCGTGGTGAGGTGGAGTGCTTATCCACAGGAACGTAGGAAGTACCCGGAGGGAGCCTGGCCTCCTGCCGGGAACTCGGGCTCGGGTCCTTCCTGGCCTTCTTGCTTGATTCGGGGACCCGGAAGGTCCCCAGGACCGGAGCCCTTAGTCGTCGTGGCCATGTGTCTTGACGGTGAACCCGCCAGCTTGACTTGAGTCTTGGTCTTGTCCATCTTCATCTTGGGCCCACATGGGGTGGACCCACTTTGGCAGTACTAGGGGAACCCCATGTTCCACTGTTGCGACAGTAGCCCCCGGCATGGTCCCGGCGGCTCTTGCTCCAGCTGCCGGGGCCATGGCCTAAAGATAGGTCAAAGTGGGTCCCGGGTACCTGGTCTTCTCAGCTCCGTTGGGGACCCGCCGAGGCGAGGTAGAGACGAGCCCCCGGGTCCTGTTGACTGAATCACGGCGAACGTTGCGATTCATACGGACCCCTTGCTTATCCTGGAATCCAACGGGCGAAACGCGCAGAAATCGGCACGCCCCCTCGATCCCCACGTCCGTCGGAGTAATGGGGCCGCGACGTGACGTGTGGGATGCCTTATAAGCCACGACTGGCTTCCACTGTAGCCGTTACCTCTCCAGATTCGCCGAAATCCCCAAATCGCCGCCTCCACCTTCGTCTTCCTGACTCTGCTCCGCCGCCTCCCCTTGTCGCCATTGCACCAATTTCCCTTCTGCTCCAATGGCTCGAATGAAAGTTCTCGCCGGAGGAAGAAGAGCGCGGAGGCCTCGCCCACCGAGAAGCCGCTGTCCCCAAAAACCAAGAGATCGCGGCGGAGATCGGCGCGCAACGCCGAGCGGGCCGAGCTCAAGAAACAGAAGGCCTTGTTTCCCAGCTGCTTCGCCGACGCGGAGATGATGCGGAAGGCGGGGCACTTCGGGGTGATGGAGTCTGCTGGCGCCGATGGTGTCCCAGCCAGGAAAGCGTCGGAGGTCTTTCCGCCGTCGGCGACCAGGACACCCAAGCAGATCCCCATTTTCGACAGCTTCATGTTGATGGGGCTCGTCCCCCCTTTCTCGGATTTCTTCATGGAGATCTTGCGCGTATCAGCTGAAGCTCTTGCATCTGACGCCCGGCGCCATCCTCGACTTGGCGGTCTTCGCCTACACCTGCGAGGCGTTCGTCGGGGTGATGCCATCCGTGGCGCTGTTCCGCCACTTCTTCTACCCTCGCATTGGGGGCCAAGGCTGGATGGGAGGCAGCGTCACGTTCTGCTTCCGTCCGAACATCAAGTGGGCCTTCCCCCTCATGGAAACCAAATCCAGATGGGAAGAGTGGAGGGATCACTGGTTCTTGGTCGGGGTGCCAGAAGCTGATGCTCAGCTGGAGGAGCCGACGGAGCGTCCAGTGGATCTGGACACTTGGAGAAGTGTCAGCTTGCAGGATGAACAGTTCTCGGCGGTCGTGGCGCGCTTCAAACTTCTTCGCGAGAAAGAAGTTTCCGGAGCCGCCATCGTTGCTCATTTCCTCCGCAATCGCCTCGCGCCGCTGCAGAAACGCCCGCACCCGGCCTGGAACTTCCAGGGCCCCGGGGATCCTTCTCGCCTGAGGTGTCCCGACATGGAGGAAAACCTTGTCCGGGATAACGTGAGAGGGACCTTCACTCCAGGGGTCAAGTACCAGCTGCCCAAGGGGTTTCTGCCCCTGTGCGACGACCCGGAGAAGGACAAGATCCTGGCGCAGATGCCGGTCTGCAACGCCTTTGGTATTGTAGGCCGGGCTGATCACGGGCCCAGACCTCCTGTGGTGAAGACCCGCAAGGTCAGGGCACCTTCCAGCCCTGAAGAAGGAGAATGCTGGGAGTCCAACGAGGAGAGCGAGGAGGAATCCGAAGAGGAATTCTCCGGCTCTGACGACGATGACGACGGAGGCGACGGGCGCGAGACCGACGCCTCCGACAGAGACGAAGATGCTGGCGACGACCCGGTTGCCAGCGATGACGATGATGAAGATGACGACGAGGAGGGGGCTGCTCCGCCCCCGCAGTCTGCCCTCGGGGTCGATGCTGCCCCAGACCCGAGTGTCCGCAGCCGTTCCCCGCCAGTCGTGGTGATGGGGAACGATGAAGACCATGTGGACGAAGAAGCGAGCGCCGCTGGCTTCGTCCGAGCCCCCCGCCGGAGAGCTTCTGCCGGCCGCCTGTCACCCGTGGTGGAGCCACCTGCTCCTTGGGAGGACGCCGCGAGCCCCCAGGCGTCTTCTGCTGCGTCGGTAGATGTTCCCCCTCAATGGGTACCAAGCGCACCCGAGAGTAAGCCTCTTCTTCACTTCTTTCTTGCACTTTGCACTCCTTGCCTTCCCCAAGGAAAATGACCGAGTGTTGGTGCAGGGGTTCTCCTTCCTTGGGTACTGGCAAGAGACGGCGTGATACGGCGGAGGACGACACCGCCACTAGCCTTGGAGCCGGTGGAGGAGGGATGCTTCCCCTCCCATAGCAGAACTTGAAGGCCGTCGAGGGAGCGGAGTGGGGAGCGTGACGGCGACCTCCCTAGCTCACCCGGGGAAAGCGCTCGACGCCCTGACGCCCGAGCAAGCAGGTAACCCAGAGCTCGCGGGTAACTTCGTTTTCTTGACGCACCAATGCTTTTCCTGACATCCTTTTGTTCCCAGATGCCTCAGTGGCCAACGTCTTTTCTCCCGGCGGCCTTCATGGGGGGACAGCCAGGAGAAACCACCTTCCCTCTCGCCTTCAGAGGGTCAAGAGGTGTCCAAGGGCGCCCCGAGTTCGCGGGCAATGGGAACGCAGACCGCGAACCCTGTTCCGGGTCCAGGCCTCGATTTGATAGAGAGCTCCTTGATGACTGGGACGGTGTTAACGACTTTTGCCTCTTTTTCCACTGATTCTGGCGCCAGCAAGGAGATGGCGGCGCTGATGAAGATCAAGGAGAGCCTGGCCGCCAACCGCAAGAAAAGTGTGCCTGCCCCGGGAGGTCCCCCGGCAGCTACTCCAGGGTTCACCATCAGCGGTGACGACGCGATGGATGCCATCATCCGCGGGATAGCTCAGCTGGGCAAAGACTGTGCGACCGTGAGGCCGCCGTTGTGGGACCATCGAGAGTGTCGAGGAACTGATCCAGAAGGGGATGGACAAGCTGAACCGCTTGGCAACCCAGATCACCACCTTGCTCCCGGCTCTTGAGAAGAAAGACGCAGACCGGAAGGCCGAAAGTGAGCGCCAAGGCAAGGTCCTCTTGGCGAAAGAGCGACAGCTAGCCTCCCGGGAGGCAGAATGGCTGAGAAGGAGAAACCTTGGAGCTCCAGAAACTCCAGCAGGAGCAGCAGACTGAGAAACGCCTAAGGGAGGCAGAGGACCGCCATCGTGAAGAGCTCGAGGCCAAGGACAAGGACATCCAACTCTGGAAGTCCAAAGAGCAGGAGGCCGCCCAAACCATTGAAGATGTCAAGAATGCCTCCATCAGGAGCAGGAGTCCGTCCGAACTTTGCAGCAGCAGGCCAAGAATGACGGCCAGAAGATGTCCGAGCTGAAAGAATCCTTGGAGGCGCAAGGCAATGAGCTTGCAGCACTGAAGGAAGGCCATCAGAAGCTGATCCAGGCCAACTCCCAGGCATCTTCTGAGCTGTCCGAGCTTCGCCGTCTTAACCAGGAAGGTTTCGCCGAGGTTGAGGCCGCCTGCGACTTGGCGACGACGCGAGTGAAGCGGCTGAGTCTGCCCACTGAAGCCCCGGTGTTGGAGCCAAAGCGCCAGAGTCTGCCCCTCGTCGCGAGATTCATCAGAGAAGTAGTCGCTGATCTCGGTCTTTCAAGAACAAGATGGTCACCCGGCTTGTGAATGACAAGCACGAGACAAGCAAAGCGACGGTGGCCTTGGTGATGGCGTCCTTCAGAGAGGCCAATCCGGGCGCGGCCTTGCCGGACTTCTCGGCCTCGTCTCCTTCCGAGGCTTCTCTCCAGGCGGTGTCAGCTCCCGCGACTGCACTCGCCATGAGGAAGTTCCCGCCACTCTAGTTGTCCTGCACCATGTTTGGGCACTTCGTGCCCCCGAATAAACTTTGCGCAGATCTCATGTACCAGCATATTAAAACTTGCTTGTAATAGGCTAGAACTTGCTATGCTACTCTAGTTCTCGGTTGCTTTTATTTGTCTCTAGCATGTTTTTACTTTTCTCCACGTCCTTGAGGAACTTCCTGGGATGTAAGCTTACCCGCGAGGCCCTGACAGGTCAGGCATGCGCTCGCGAGCCCTACCGATACCCAAAAAGCCGCTCACTCTGTTGGCACGCACGTCCCCGGGGGTATCAGGTCTGTGCACCGCTTTTTACCCCCGGGAGAGTCGATACCCCATGAGTGCTCGCACGACGGTCGAGCCTTGCCTTTTTAGTTTCGCACATGTTCTGTTACCCGAGAAGTAGATAGCACGGACTGCAGAAACAGGTTTGAGGTAACTTATCTTTTATTCATCATGGACGTTTTGAACGGCAACTGAACACTTCTGGGTACATCTTGTGGCGACATGGTTCTTCCGGGTACACAACACGGATTGCTTCAACGATTCTTGCATGGAGGAAGGTTAGCAGCTTCTTCCATCCTGGCGCATCGGTTGGCTATGTCCCAAAGCTCTCCAGGGTATCCACAACATGGATACTCATCTTTTCACGCATCTTGAGGTTGCGGACATTGACGTGGAACGCGGCGATGACGGAAGCCTCACAGAGGTATGGTGGCTCTAGTTGACGAGGGAATATCTCCCCGGCAATAGTGCCAGAAACAATGCTTGTACGTCACACGTCAGTTGGGAACCCCAAGAGGAAGGTATGATGAGTGCAGCAGTAAGTTTTCCCTCAGTATGAAACCAAGGTTTAATCGAACCAGTAGGAAAACGAGGTTTGCTTCGAAGGTGTTGGTGAAGGAGTGTAGTGCGGCGCAACACCAGGGATTCCGGTGCCAACGTGGAACCTGCACAACACAACAAATTACTTTGCCCCAACTTAACAGTGAGGTTGTCAATCTCACCGGCTTGCTGAAAACAAAGGGTTAAACGTATCGAATGGAAATGATGTTTGTTTGCATAAAACAGTAGAGAACAATGATTGCAGTAGATTGTATTTCAGATGTAAAAGAATGGACCGGGGTCCACAGTTCACTAGTGGTGTCTCTCCAATAAGATAACTAACATGCTGGGTAAACAAATTACAGCTGGGCAATTGACAATTGATAAGTGCATATAACATGCATGTGTGAGCTGTGGTGTCTACTATGAGATTCATTTGGGCATTACGACAAAGTACATAGACCGCTATCCAGCATGCATCTATGCCTAAATAGTCCACTTTCCGGTTAACATCCGTACCCCTTCCAGTATTAAGTTGCAAGCAACAGACAATTGCATTAAGTAATGTGCGTAATGTAAACAATACATTCATCCTTGAATAAAGCATTGCTGTTTTACCCCTAGTGGCAACAACACATCTACAACCTTAGAACTTGCTGTCACTATCCCAGGTTAAATAGAGGTTGAACCCAACTATCATGCATAAATACCCCCTCTTGGAGTTACAAGTATTCACTGGCCAAGGCTTCAACAAGTAACGGAGAGCATGCAAGATCACAAATGACATAGACATGATAATATAATATTCAGCTCCACATAGGTATCAATATAAGTCAGATCCCAGCAAACACAACATGTAGCATTACAATAAGATGATCTTGATCATGATAGGCAGCTCACAAGATCTAAACATGATGGCACAAGTGGAGAAGACAACCATCTAGCTACTGCTATGGACCCATAGTCCAAGGATGAACTACTCACGCATCACTCCGGAGGCGGGCATGGCGATGTAGAGCCCTCCGGTGATGATTCCCCTCTCCGGCAGGGTGCCGGGAAGAGCTTCAGAACCCCCCGAGTTAGGGTTGACGACGGCGGCGGCAGCGAATATGTTCTGGATGAAAGGCTCGGTGTTTTAGGGTTTTCGCGTCTCGGGGAATAAATAGGCGAAGGGGCGATGTCGGCGGACCCCCGAGGGGCCCAAACCACCTGGCGGCGCGGCTGGGCCCACTGCCGCGCCGGTTGGTTTGGCCACCTCGTGGCTCTCTCTCTCCTTCGGACTCCGTGTACGTGCTGGAAAAATAGGGACTGGCCTTTTGTTTCGTGCAATTCCGAGAATATTTCCAGAAGTAACTTTCTGAAACCAAAAACAGCAGAAAACAGGGAACTGGCACTGTGGCATCTTGTTAATAGGTTAGTCCCAGAAAATGCATAAAAGTGATACGAAGTGTATATAAAACATGTAGCAAATGGTATAATATAAGCATGGAACAGCAGAAATTATGGATACGTTGGAGACGTATCAAGCATCCCCAAGCTTAGTTCTACTCGTCCTCGAGTAGGTAAAACGATAACAACAAATAATTTCTGAGGAGACATGCTTTCACACAATCTTGATCAATATATTGCAAGGCTCATGTCATGAATGAAGTGACTCAAAGCAATGATCTATAGTTTGCTAACAAATAGATAAAGAGTAAACAATGAATCATATAAGCAAAAACTTTTCATGAATAGTACTTTCAAGACAAGCATCAAAAAGTTTTGCATAAGAGGTAACTCATAAAGCAATAGATTCAAAGTAAAAGGCATTGAAGCAACACAAAGGATGATTAAGTTTCAGCATTTGCTTTCAACTTGTAACATGTATATCTCATGGATAGTTGTCAACATAAAGCAATATAACAAGTGCAATAAGTAAATATGTAAGAATCAATGCACACAAAGTTGACACAAGTGTTTGCTTCTAAGATAGAAAGGAGTAGGTAAACTGACTCAACATAAAGTAAAAGATAGGCCCTTCGCAGAGGGAAGCAGGGATTAAATCATGTGCTAGAGCTTTTTAAGTTTTCGAAAGCATATAGAGAGCACAAAATAAGTATTTGAGAGGTGTTTGTTGTTGTCAACGAATGGTAGTGGGCACTCTAACCCCCTTGTCAACCAGACTTTCAAAGAGCGGCTCCCATGAAGGACGTTATCTACCAGCAAGGTAGATCATCCCTCTTCTCTTTTGTTTACACATGTATTTTAGTTTCTTTATAGATGACACTCCTCCCAACCTTTTGCTTACACAAGCCATGGCTAACCGAATCCTCGGGTGCCTTCCAACATTCACATACCATGGAGGAGTGTCTATTGCAAAATTAAGTTGCTTACTGATAAATCAGGGCAAAACATGTGAAGAGAATTATTAATGAAAGTTGTAATTAATTGGGGCTGGGCACCCCGTTGCCAGCTCTTTTTGCAAATTATTGGATAAGCGGATGTATATGCCACTAGTCCATTGGTGAAAGTCTGTCAGAAGTAAATGACAAGATTGAAAGATAAAACACCACATACTTCCTCATGAGCTATAAAACATTGACACAAATAAGGAGTAATAAAGTTTTGAATAGTTTAAAGGTAGCACATGAAATATTTACTTGGAATGGCAGGAAATACCACATAGTAGGTAGGTATGGTGGACACAAATGGCATGGGTTTTGGCTCAAGTTTTGGATGCACGAGAAGCATTCCCTCTCAGTACAGAGTTTAGGCTAGCAAGGTTGTTTGAAGCAAACACAAGTATAAACCGGTACAGCAAGAATCACATAAAAACATATTGCAAGTATTATAAGACTCTACACTGTCTTCCTTGTTGCTCAAACATTTTACCAGAAAATATCTAGACCTTAGAGAGAACAAATATGCATCCCAAGTCTCAACAAGCTCTACGGTAGTTCTCCACTACTAGGCTTTAACTACATGATGCAAGAGCTTAAACATGATCTACTTGAGAGCTCAAAACAATTGCAAAGCATCAAATCAAAACAAGACAATGATCTACAAGAATGCATATGTCTTTTCCAATACCAACTACTACATGTAGCATTTTCTTTCTTCCAAACAAACACCAATAATTTATTAAACATAAACTCTCCAAATGATAATATAATGCAGCAAGAGAGTATTTATAAACAAGTGCTAACAGCTCGAAGAGATGCATGAAAAACAGGAGCTAAAAGCACTGCAGTAGCTAGTTAAGAATACTCAACAAATATAAGTGAAGAACATGAGTATTCACATGAAAAAGCGGAGCGTGTCTCTCTCCCACACAAGGATTGCTAGGATCCGAATTTATTCAAACAAAAACAAAAATAAAAACACACAGACGCTCCAAGTAAAGCGCATAAGATGTGAAAGAATTAAAATATAGTTTCACTAGAGATGACCTGATAAGTTTGTTGATGAAGAAGGGGATGCCTTGGGCATCCCCAAGCTTAGACGCTTGAGTCTCTCTGAATATGGTTGGGATGAACCACGGGGGCATCCCCAAGCTTAGGCTTTTCACTCTTCTTGATCACATAATATCACCCTTCTCGCTTGATCCTTGAAAACTTCCTTCACACCAAACTCAAGACAGTTCTCATTAGAGGGTTAGTGCATAATCAAAAATTCTCATATTCTGTAATGATACAATCAATCCCAAAGCTTCTGGACATTAGCTACAGCCACCAATGCTTTGTGGAGCAAAGAAATCCACACAAACACAGTAAAAGAGCGAATGCAAAACAAAAGGCAGAATCTGTCAAAAACAGAACAGTCTGGAATGACGAATTTTTTCGAGGCACTTAAGTTGCTCAGATGGATCTGGCCTAAAATAATGAAAGTTGCGTACATATCTCAGGAATATGCGTGATTTTTCTCAGAATTTTTTGAATTTTCTACAGGGAGATAAGCTCAAATCCGTGACAGCTAAAAATCTGTCACTGCGCAGAAATCCAAATCTTGCATCAACTTTCAATATAGAACTTTACTTGGCACAACATTGCGATAAAATAAAGATACAAAGGAGTTGCTACAGAAGTAACAAAACTCCTTGACTCAAAGAAAACAAAAATAACAGCAAATAAAAACGATGGGTTGTCTCCCATAAGCGCTTTTCTTTAACGCCTTTCAGCTAGGCGCAGAAAGTGAAAATCAAGTGTTGTCAAGAGAAGAAGCATCAACATCATAACTTGCTCTAACAATAGAGTCAAAAGGTAACTTCATTCTCTTCCTAGGGAAGTGTTCCATACCTTTCTTGAGAGGAAATTGGTACCTTATATTACCTTCTTTCATATCAATGATGGCACCAACAGTTCGAAGAAAAGGTCTTCCCAAAACAATAGGACAAGATGCATTGCATTCAATATCCATAACAATAAAATCAACGGGGACAAGGTTATTTTTACTGTAATAAAAACATCATTAACTCGCCCCAAAGGTTTCTTCATAGCATTATCAGCGAGAAAAACATCCAAATAACAATGTTCCAAAGGTGGCAAATCAAGAATATCATAAAGCTTCTTGGGCAAAACCGAAATACTTGCACCAAGATCACACAAGGCATTGCAATAAAATCATTCACCTTTACCTTAATGATGGGTTCCCAACCATCTTCTAATTTCCTAGGAATAGAAGCTTTAAGTTTCAACTTCTCCTCCCTAGCTTGCAAAAGAGCATTTGTAATATGCTTTGTAAAAGCCAAATTAATAGTGCTAGCATTGGGACTTCTAGCTAATTTTTGCAAGAACATAATAACTTCAGAGATGTTACAATCATCAAAATCAAAATCATTATTGTCAATGGTGGTGGAACCATTGTCTCCAATAGTTTGAAAAATTTCAGCACTTTTATCAGAAAAAGTTTCAGCAGTTTTAGGCAATTTCAAACGCTTAGCAGAAGTAGTAGAGACATTACAACACCAATAACATTACCATCAATAGTAGGAGGTTTACTAGCATGTGAAACATTAGCATTACTAGTGGTGGTGATAGTACAAACTCTAACTATACTATTCTCTTTTTCAAGTTCTTCCTCTTTTTCCCACCTAGCATGCAATTCAGCCAACATCCTAATATTATTATCAATTCGAACTTGGATGGCATTTGCTGTAGCAAATGACTTAATATCTTTAACTTCATTAGGCATAACTTTCAGTTTTAGAATTTCAACATCATGAGCAAGACTATCAACTTTAGAGACAAGATCATCAATTTTTTCAAACTTTTCCTCAACAGTTTTATTGAAAGCTTTTTGTGTGCTAATAAATTCTTTAAGCATAGCTTCAAGATCAGAGGACACACTTCTATTGTTGCTGTAGGAATTACCATAAGAATTGCCATAACCATTTGAAGGATAAGGCTTATAATTGTTGCTACCAAAATTATTCCTATAAGCATTGTTGTTGAAGTTGTTGTTTTTAATGAAGTTTACATCAACATGCTCTTCTTGAGCAACCAATGAAGCTAAAGGAACATTATTAGGATCAACATGAGATCTACCATTCACAAGCATAGACATAATAGCATCAATCTTATCACTCAAAGAGGAGGTTTCTTCAACAGAATTTACCTTCTTACCTTGAGGAGCTCTTTCGGTGTGCCATTCGGAATAGTTGATCATCATATCATCAAGTAGCTTTGTTGCTGCACCTAAAGTGATGGACATAAAGGTTCCTCCAGAGGCTGAATCCAATAAGTTCCTTGAGGAAAAATTTAATCCTGCATAAAAGGTTTGGATGATCATCCAAGTAGTCAGTCCATGAGTGGGACAATTCTTCACCAAAGATTTCATTCTTTCCCAAGCTTGAGCAACATGTTCATTATCAAGTTGTTTAAAATTCATAATGCTACTTCTCAAGGATATAATCTTAGCAGGAGGATAATATTTCCCTATGAAAGCATCTTTGCATTTTGTCCAAGAATTAATACTATTTCTAGGCAAAGAAAGCAACCATTCTTTAGCTCTTCCTCTCAAGGAGAAAGGAAAAAGTTTCAGTTTTATAATATCCCCATCCATATCCTTATACTTTTGCATTTCACAAAGTTCAACAAAGTTATTAAGATGGGCAGCAGCATCATCAGTACTAACACCAGAAAATTGCTCTTTCATAACAAGATTTAATAGAGCAGGTTTAATTTCATAAAATTCTGCTGTAGAAGCAGGTGGAGCAATAGGAGTGCATATGAAATCATTGTTGTTTGTGCTAGTGAAGTCACACAACTTAGTGTTCTCAGGAGTACTCATTTTGAAAAACAAAATCAAACTGAATTAAACAAGTAACTAATTTTTTTGTTTTTGATAAAAGAAAGCAAACAAAAAAAAATAAACTAAGCACAAATAACAAAGTAAAGAGATTGGGTGTGAGAGACTCCCCTTGCAGAAGCAATTCGTTTTCCCCCAACGGCGCCAGAAAACGTTTGGTGGCTCTAGGTTACGAGGGAATATCTCCCGGCAATGCCAGAAACAATGCTTGTACGTCACACGTCAGTTGGGAACCCCAAGAGGAAGGTATGATGAGTGCAGCAGTAAGTTTTCCCTCAGTATGAAACCAAGGTTTAATCGACCAGTAGGAAAACGAGGTTTGCTTCGAAGGTGTTGGTGAGGAGTGTAGTGCGGCGCAACACCAGGGATTCCGGTGCCAACGTGGAACCTGCACAACACAACAAATTACTTTGCCCCAACTTAACAGTGAGGTTGTCAATCTCACCGGCTTGCTGAAAACAAAGGGTTAAACGTATCGAATGGAAAATGATGTTTGTTTGCATAAAACAGTAGAGAACAATGATTGCAGTAGATTGTATTTCAGATGTAAAAGAATGGACCGGGGTCCACAGTTCACTAGTGGTGTCTCTCCAATAAGATAACTAACATGCTGGGTAAACAAATTACAGCTGGGCAATTGACAATTGATAAGTGCATATAACATGCATGTGTGAGCTGTGGTGTCTACTATGAGATTCATTTGGGCATTACGACAAAGTACATAGACCGCTATCCAGCATGCATCTATGCCTAAATAGTCCACTTTCCGGTTAACATCCGTACCCCTTCCAGTATTAAGTTGCAAGCAACAGACAATTGCATTAAGTAATGTGCGTAATGTAAACAATACATTCATCCTTGAATAAAGCATTGCTGTTTTACCCCTAGTGGCAACAACACATCTACAACCTTAGAACTTGCTGTCACTATCCCAGGTTAAATAGAGGTTGAACCCAACTATCATGCATAAATACCCCCTCTTGGAGTTACAAGTATTCACTGGCCAAGGCTTCAACAAGTAACGGAGAGCATGCAAGATCACAAATGACATAGACATGATAATATAATATTCAGCTCCACATAGGTATCAATATAAGTCAGATCCCAGCAAACACAACATGTAGCATTACAATAAGATGATCTTGATCATGATAGGCAGCTCACAAGATCTAAACATGATGGCACAAGTGGAGAAGACAACCATCTAGCTACTGCTATGGACCCATAGTCCAAGGATGAACTACTCACGCATCACTCCGGAGGCGGGCATGGCGATGTAGAGCCCTCCGGTGATGATTCCCCTCTCCGGCAGGGTGCCGGGAAGAGCTTCAGAACCCCCCGAGTTAGGGTTGACGACGGCGGCGGCAGCGAATATGTTCTGGATGAAAGGCTCGGTGTTTTAGGGTTTTCGCGTCTCGGGGAATAAATAGGCGAAGGGGCGATGTCGGCGGACCCCCGAGGGGCCCAAACCACTGGCGCGCGTGGGCCCACTGCCGCGCCTGCCTGTGGTTTGGCCACCTCGTGGCTCTCTTCGTCTCTCCTTCGGACTCCGTGTACGTGCTGGAAAAATAGGGACCTGGCCTTTTGTTTCGTGCAATTCCGAGAATATTTCCAGAAGTAACTTTCTGAAACCAAAAACAGCAGAAAACAGGGAACTGGCACTGTGGCATCTTGTTAATAGGTTAGTCCCAGAAAATGCATAAAAGTGATACGAAGTGTATATAAAACATGTAGCAAAGGTATAATATAAGCATGGAACAGCAGAAATTATGGATACGTTGAA